>CAJQZM010033574.1:0-40918 GCA_907164665.1 Colias nastes
CCAAGATGGTCGTCGAATTTCAAGATCGCGTCATGGTAATACTGTCGCGTTATGGAGGAAGGCGGCGATTTTGGTATCTATGAATCTCGCCAAAGAAGTTTCACTCCTGACACGTTTTCTCGGCACACACGTTCTTTTTTATTTTATTCTCTTCGTTTAAATGTTTTAGATAAACTTTATTTTAAATAAAGTTTAGCGAATATATTTAAAGAATATATTTAAAGTTAATAATATCTGTCAGAATATTAACACGATTGCCACAGAGTTGCGTTTTATATTAAATTTCTAAATATGCATTTCAATGTTCTTTAAAATTGTTTTTTTAAGACTTTCTACAAAACTGTGGTTGTTAACGTTTTTGTTATTTTATTTAAGTTTACTTTAAAGGAGTAAGAAAAATATACCTAATTATCGACGGTTACATTGGGGATTTGGTAATAGCTGTCTCAAAAACCTTGAAAATGACACCCATGCCGAAAAGATGTAAAAGTTTCGTCGACACCATCTTCGATTTTAGTTTTGACCTCATGTTGGTTAATAGCTACCCCAAAAACCATGAAAATGACACCCGTGTCGAAAAGATGTAAAATTTTCGTCGGTGCCATCTTGGATTTTAGTTTTGACCTCATATTGGTTAATAGATACCCCAATAACCATGAAAATGACACCCATGACGAAAATATGTAAAATTTTCGTCGGCGCCATCTTGGATTTTAGTTTTGACCTCATATTGGTTAATAGCTACCCCAAAAACCATGAAAATGACACCCGTGACGAAATGATGTAAAATTTTCGTCGGCGCCATCTTCGATTTTAGTTTTGACCTCATATTGGTTAATAGCTACCCCAAAAACCATGAAAATGACACCCATGTCGAAAAAATGTAAAATTTTCGTCGGCGCCATCTTGGATTTTAGTTTTGACCTCATATTCGTTAATAGCTACCCCAATAACCATGAAAATGACACCCATGACGAAAATATGTAAATTTTTTGTCGGCGCCATCTTGGATTTTAGTTTTGACCTCATATTGGTTAATAGCTACCCCAAAAACCATGAAAATGACACCCGTGACGAAATGATGTCAAATTGTCGTCGGCGCCATCTTGGATTTTGGATTTGACCTCATATTGATTAATAGCTACTCTAACTCCTTGAAAATGACACCCATGACGAAAAGATTTCAAATTTTCGTCGGCGCCATCTTGGATTTTAGTTTTGACCTCATATTGGTTAATAGCTACCCCAAAAACCACCCACATTTGCAAATGTGTTTGCTACTTAGGAAAAGTTCAGATTTAACGATATAGGTAATGTGAATGTGTGGTAACGAATTTAATTTATTTCATTCCGACTGTTTCTCGGAATAACATACATTTACTAAGAATTGCATACAATGCCGGGTTTAATATATTGCCGGTAACATAATATTATGTATGATAATAATTCTTAAAAAAGTATTTTATACATTTCTTAAAAAGCTTCGATATTGTATACAATAGGTAATACAATTCATATTCAAATTGTTGTAAAATAGTCACACTTTTTTAAGTTGGTTGAATACACTAAAATACTTATAAGGATTAGACTTACAAAATGAATTTTTAAAGTTCCCAGTAATCTTCTGGAATCAATTTCAATAAAAATATAAAAAAAAAATATCAAGTATGAAGATGGTCTATAAAATGGAATGCGCTATGTTTACGTGAGCGTGATGTTCCCGCGAACCACGTGGCGACGTTAGATACCTAAATTTGAGTAACGCAGATTTGTGACAGCGTCCTTAAGCCGTAATAAATTAACTCGCTTACACGAAAGTATAAAAATCATAATAACCCTTCCATATTACGCATTAATCCGAATAATATTACAACACTAAACAATGGCGGGAAACAGCGCGAGCCGTTTGTATTGTGTTGCAAGCCTTTGATAAAGCTCCTATTATTGAAAAATTTAATCCACTACAGCGACCTACTTTATAGTTTTTAATTTGCCCGTTAGATGTTTCGAATTTTCCTTGCAGTTTCGCTTTTAGAAAGCGTAGAGCACACTTCGTAAAAGTAATATGAGGATTTGTTCGTTTATTCTAAAGCATAAAGATGAAATTGTCCGAACAATAACTATATATGATTTTACCATAGATATCTATACAATATTAGACTTACAGTTTGTTTTGCTTGGATTGGAATTTAAACTAAGCTGTGATTCATTAAAACCACAAACAAACTATAAGATGGCCAAATATGAGCCTTAAATTATTTACTCCATCCTAATTAAATTCGATCGATTACATATACAATACATCAAAACGCTCACATCAAAGTGTCATGACAAATATACAGCAATTAATTAATTTCCTTTAAAGACAAATATCCTAATTTGACCTTTAAAGGTTAGGAAAAGCCATGAAAAAGCCTTTGAAGGTCCGGAAGCCAGTACCTCTTTGTTTTATCTCTAGAATTAGAAAAGGTATGACCTTTTCGTTTTCTACAGACACATTCTCTAGGATTCGAAAAGGTCATAAGTCATAAACTTGAATACTTGAACGTTAAAACGTCAAATTTTACATGTCACATAATAAATAGGTATTTAGCTTAGAAAATGTAGTAAACTAATAAATTTAAAACAACAATAAAGGTAAAATATTGTTTGTAAAACAAAAAAATACCATTTCAATATTGCGTGTTTTGCTCTTGATTCAGTTACACATGTAGGTATTGTAAAAAATTGCTAACTACTTAGTAGAATATTTATCATTATATTTGTCATTTCCTAAAATAAATTTCTCATAAATGCAATTGCGACACTTTTTTATAAAATCTAGATTGTGGCAACCCTAAAAGATAGAAGCGAGCTGTGATCAATGTCTTTGTCATAACTATGGTAATATAATAATTTAGATTTGTATATAATCTAAGTACAGAGATAAATCTATAGCAAAGACTCGAAGCTCCAAGTTATCTGCATATAAATAGTCTACTAAACTTAGAATATCCTAGGATATCTAATAACCTACTTACACTTCTTCTTCAAAATGCATTGATTAAGAAGTATTATTTTATTATTACAATATTATTTATGTACAATATCTTTTTTGCCGACATTATTAAAAAAATTGAAAAGGTCAATTCGTAAATCGTAATATTTTTAAACTGACGTTTTCTACGTCTAATATTTTACAAAACACTCATGTTACTTTTTACCGATGGACGTTCATATAGTTTTTTATGTACAATAATACGATAAATACGACGAGAATAGGTCCTTGTGTGTACTTGTATTTCATACCGGTACGTGATTGGGATGTCCTGGCAGAACAATGATTGTGGGGTCACCTAGTACCTAATAAATAAGACAGACTAATAATATTTCACTAAGGATGTTGAAAAAAATAATATTAAAATATCAATCACTTATCTAGTTAAAACTATACGAAGTTATGTGAAATGTCCTTGACTTAAAAATACGTTATAAAAATCACAGGACAAAAATACACGTATAGACTTTCATCCGTCGCAGTCGTCATCAAAGTTTCCCAAATTGAAGGAAACCTGTAACCCTAAATCAATACTTTACTAAATATCATTATAAAGCTATCGCTACAGTGTACAATATATTCTTACTTGCAATAATAGAGTCTTCCATCTCTCCCTGTATGCACCGTCCAGCCTTCCTTCAACTCTCCCTGGATCCTATCCAACGCTTCATCATCTTCAGACCTGTCACATTTCGGACTACCTCCCAATTTCGGGCTCCCGAACTTTGGACTAGCGCTCAGGTTTGGGCTATTCGCGATAGGACTATTTCCTAGGCTATTATTGCCCAGGATGGGGCTATTACCCAATTTGGGGCTATTGAGTTTGGCATCGTGTGTCAAGGGGCTGTTTATTCTCGAGAAGTTGGGGCTTGCGCCGGGCCGGGTCGGTTTGGGACTAGCCGTGCCGCTGGGTCCAGGCAAGGATGATGCCTGCTGCAGCAGCATCGCTCCCGCATCATTCCACCATATTTAATGTGATCTGGAAAGGAAAAGATGGTTAGAATATTTTTTTAACATAAGTACTTTAATGTGTTTTAACGTATTTTTATAGTGCATGCAGTGCTCATTTTTTAACCGACTTCAAAAAAAGGAGGAGGTTCTCAATTCGACCGTATATATTTTTTTATAATGTGTGTTCGCGGACAACTTCGTCGTTTATGAACCGATTTTTATAATTATTGGTTGTCCATGATGTTCTATATTTTTTAATGTAATTTCATCGATGTACAGCTGCTAATGATGCTTAATAAATAAATAAATAAACAATATGATATTAAAAGGTGTTTTCTATTATTTCCGAAGGTAAAACTTGTTGCAGCAAACTGAACTTCCGATGTATTATTGCAATTGATATGCGTTTCGATTTTAAAAATGCGTGCAATCTATTCGAACGTAGAAATAGTTTCGTTGTTGTTTACACGATAATCTTTCGTAATATTTATATTTAATAGCTATAATCACTTCTAAAACCATTTTCATATATTATGATATGTATACAAGTATAATAATAAATACCTAAGCCTTGTTACTCTAGATCTATGAACTCTACATTTGTATTTTAAATACAAATTCACCTCAATTTTCACATTTAAGCAAAGTCTGAAAACATTTCGAATCGTAATTTCATAAAAACTAATTAATACCAAATCAAAATATATACTAGGTACTTATTAATCCATACTTAATATTATAAATGCGAAAGTAACTCTGTCTGTCTGTCTGTTACTCAATCACGCCTAAACTACTGAACCAATTTGCATGAAGTTTGGTATGGAGATATTTTGATACCCGAGAAAGGACATAGGCTACCTTTTATTGCGAAATATGTACCACGGGCGAAGCCGGGGCCGACCGCTAGTATACAATAAATAAGGCGCAAATCAGTTTGTCTACAATCGATATTATGAGCACAAGTGTTATTAAGGAGGTTGTGATATAAACAAATCGTGTTTAATCCGTCTTTATTCCTGAACGATCTGATGAAGTAGGTACATCTCAATAAGAGCATTAATATCTGCAATAGAGCCTTTTTTTCTCTCTCATTTAGATTAACAATCCTATATTAAACACTAGCTGCGTGCCGCGGTTTCACCCGCGTGGCGCCGCTCCTGTTGGTCTTAGCGTGATGACATATGTATAGCCTTCCTCGATAAATTGTTTGTTTGTTTGTTTGTTTGAACGCGCTAATCTCAGGAACTACTGGTCCGATTTGAAAAATTATTTCAGTGTTATACCTATCTAACAAACAAACAAACAAACTCTTCAGCTTTATAATACTAGTATAGATAGGGTATTTACCTACTCAATTGCGGATTATTTTATTGTAAGTTTGTAAGTATAAGTATTTCTCAAACAAAAACCAACATTTTTTGATTGAACGCATTCAGATTTACCATGGGTTTGTATTTCAATCATCAATATTTCATCTAGATAATCCGATGAACTAGATAGTAGATACCGCTGAGCCTTAAAATAATAATAGTTCCGTTACCATGACAACCACCATAATCTATCAAACCACAAGGCACAATTTTTCGTCGTCGATTCGATTAATCCTTTTTTTTTTTTGTTAATATTCCAAATTTCTAACAGTGATTATACTAATCCAGACTTAGACAATTCCATTCAATTAAAATCATCATTGTTCTTTATTAAATTAGTTACAAATTTATATTTATTATCTTTTTTATACTCTCTAATCTCTATCATATAAATTCCATTTTAATTCCGGAAAATCTACGCTGTATTGTAGATAAAGATGTATATTTGCCAATATATCATCAAGTGTCAATTATATTTACGTGATCATCAATTAAGTTTGAGTGCGTGACTTTGAATACATTATCAAGACAAACAATATTAATTTTTATGGGAAGGTTCTTATAAAAATTATAAGTAAACGTTTAATAATATTTCGATATATTCTATAGTCAATTGAATCTTAATAATTATAGATTTATCGTTAACTTCAATTATTATCTTAAAAATATTTATAGAAAATCAGCAAAGGTTTATTTTCAATCACAATTTACAGGACAAATTTTAAAATATGCATAATATTTTTTAAATTCAGTTTAAATTGGAAAAAGTGAATTGCATGTGTTTAAAAATAGCTTTTTGAATAGCCACACGATGAGAGAAATCTTGTTTGTCAAAAATTTCGACACAAAATGGCGCCCAAATTGCTATGAAAAAAGAACACAGCTCGCGCGAAAACCGTAATCGCTGAGCGCGGGAATATGAATAAAAATGGCCACCAATTTTGTAAAAGCATGTTGTTTGTTCAAGTGATAAATTGTTATATTATTCCTAATGAGGATTATTATGTACTCTTTCATGTTTTAAATGAGATTTTGTTTATAAAAAGTTTTGAAATGTAATATCGAGCTGATGATTTATGTTCATTACAACTTGTCAGATAAATTCGGATAATCATACAATTTTCAGCAAAAAAAAAACAAAAACATCTACTTTTTTAAAAGTAAATGTGTTCGTAATTTATCCTAAACTTGTAGCAAAACCATCGGACATCCCTAAGAAAATGATCCCAAAACTTTGAACTTTTCATACTAACAAGAGTTTTAACTTCCGTAAATATAGTTCTAGGGTTCGACATACATTTTCATTTGTGTTTAGTGATTGTATAATGTTCACATCTACTTTGTTTTGTGTAATAGTTTTTTTGTTGAATATTAAAAATATTTTTTATTGAAAAAAAAAATTGTATCAATATAAATCTTATACAAAAAAATGTATTTTATTTCTCTTCAATCCCGTAAACTCATATTTATTGCGTCCTACAACAAATCCATTATCTCAGAAAAGTACAGATTAAAAAATAATCAGGACGTCAAAAGAAAAAAAAACAAACAATCTTCCGTGTCCTATATTGGAAGCTGTCGAATATGGAACGAGCCGATGACGACGCTTTCTTCAGTAAAGATCATTTTTGGTGAACTATTTCTTTTGAAGGATGTTTACACAGGCCTGTTCCAAATTCAAACTATGCGCGCGAACATCATTATAATTTATAACCTTGTTTTTTTATCTGTGTAGATTTAATTTTTTTTTCTTTAGTAAAATTTCGTTTACGTTTGAACTTTTTTTTTAATTTCGTTTGAAAATGCTTATAAAGTCACAGCGTAATTCGAAGTGTCAAAGCATTTCTTTAGCAAATAATAATTTACGGTAAAACGTCGCATAACTTTGTGGAACTGGAAAAACGTGGAGAATAATGAATAATTTAGGCGGCGACAGTCAAAACAAGTCGTATACAATGTGGCCTGAAAAAATATGAGGTGTTATCATCTGTAACAAAGGATGACCTTAGCGACACTCGTGAAAACGGCTATTTATTTTATCTGTGATATAACAGGCGTAATAAACGTAAACTTATGATAGTGGTATTACGATTTAATGTTATTTTCTTTTTGTTATGCTGGATAACTTGTTGTACCGTTACTTTTAGTTGAAATTAAGTATTTCTAGACACATTATTGATACCTTTAGACACATTCGTATTTTAATATGTAACGTCTGTATGTAATACTAGGATTCCGCCCGCGGCTTCGCCCGCGCAGTCAAAGAAAAACCCGCATAGTTCCCGTTCCCGTGGGATTTCCGGGATTGCGTCATTTTCCCGGGATAAAAAGTAGCCTATGTCCTTTCTCGGGTATCAAAATATCTCCATACCAAATTTCATGAAAATTGGTTCAGTAGTTTAGGCGTGATTGAGTAACAGACAGACAGACAGAGTTACTTTCGCATTTATAATATTAGTATGGATGTATGATTAAATGAATCTTAAACATATATTAACTAGAATGTTTTAAGCATGTATCAAAACATTAAAATAATTTAAACTGAAAAACAAAATAGGAGAAAAAAATATAAAAAAAAATCTAGACGACGTGAAATGTAGCACCAATTTTTTATGTAAGTGCGCCACTCCGCAAATGAGTTCCTGAGAGCAGACCTAATAAAAAAGAATTGAATTCCTACGTGATAAGAAATAGAATCTGATATGTAAATTTATGAAATATAATTGTAAAAATTCTTAAATCAAATCTCACAGTAGTATACGACTACTTTGTAGGTAAATATTTATGTTATTAAATCAATTTAAATTTTATTTACCCATGAATAACTGCAAAACTAAAAGTATGTTAATATCACCTTATCAACCCTCATATAGGTAGCAACTCGAAAGTTGATATTTAAAAGATACACATGGATACACAAAATATAGGTGCCCCAGGGAGAGAGCGGATGGCGGAATAAGTTCAAATACGTGATTTAATATTTTCATTAAATTCTATTTCCTAGAAACAAACAATCTTCTAAAGTAAACATTCACTATGTTTGCCTGCTTTGTAAATAATGAAAGATTGGTATAGCTAGAAACCTATTTTAGGTTAAACACAACGTTCTGAAATCGCATGTTTATTTTACGATTCTGCAATCTTATTTCATAAACAATAGACGTGTAGCAAACCAATAATTCATACCAAAACTAACTGCCTGCGCCATTTGTGAAGCTAGAAAGGGATGTGCAAATAGAATCGCAATAAGTGTGAATGAGACAGATGAAATATGACAGGTGGGCGGGCGTTGACCTCTGTTGTTATAGTATTTCGGCGCGAATTCATAATAATCGTACGATTTTGAGGGACTAAGGTTTAATGCAAATTGTTTTGAGAGGAACAATTGTGTACTTTGCCAGTGATGTGTAACTAATAATACGTTACAAAGGAAGTTTGCTTTGGGTTACTTGAATGAGTCTTTTGTCATTTCCTTTGTAAAATACGCGTATTTTGAATATATTTTAAGGTTCAATATTTTTGTAACACGGTTCAACGCTCAAGAGAAACCGCTGAGTCATTTTCTTCTGTTGGAGCCACCAAATTATAATATTTCAGAATTATTGTTGTTTGTGAGAGAAATCATTTCTTCTAAAATTCTTGATCAACTGTTATTAAATCCTGTAGATATTTTATCATCATCATCACTACATAGTATAAAACAAAGTCGCTTTCTCTGTCCCTATGTCCCTTTGTATGCTTAAATCTTTAAAACTACGCAACGAATTTGGATGCGGTTTTTTTTAATAGATAGAGTGATTCAAGAGGAAGGTTTTAGTATATAATTTATGTATTAGGTTTTAGACAAAGCGGGCGAAGCCGCGGGCGGTAAGCTAGTTCAACTATAAAATAGAAACCAGTAAAATTTTCTAGGCTAAAATGAACTTTTGCTGTCAACTGTTCACTCGAACTTTAGCAAAGTTCGTCAGGAGCTTATAAAAGCTCGTTAAAAGACAAAATAATAGTTCATAAGCTGCTATGTCTTTTATATTTTGTTTAGATACAAAGGGGAAACTTATTTGTACCATCCTAAATACATTGAAAGTTTATTCTCGATAGATCACTACATATAGTATAAAACAAAGTCGCTTTCTCTGTCCCTATGTCCCTTTGTATGCTTAAATCTTTAAAACTATACGCAACGTATTTTGATGCGGTTTTTTTAATAGATAGAGTGATTCAATGGGAAGGTTTTAGTGTATAATTTATTAGGTTTTAGACAAAGCGGGCGAAGCCGCGGGCGATGAGCTAGTTGTATTTATAAAGTGATTTTTTTTATTCTCGTTTATAACAAACATAAATTCACGCATCATATTTAAAACACTTTCTGCAAAATTCTCTCTTTAAAGTGATTATTTTATACTATACCTAATAGAATTTCCACTAACAAACAAACTAACATTAGAATTATAGGTACTAAAAAAACAAAACTTGCATGAATCTTCATTTCCCGAAAGCAGAGACATTTTAAAATGGAGAACCCACTTAAAGGAAATTCTAGTTATAATATTTCCACAAACCGCTCGACGGAATAACATAAATTTGAATAATAAACAGACAGATGAAATTGAATTTGTTTTAAACAATCCGCGATGGCTTCAAAAATTTAATTATTTAAATCGTGTGTCCCTTGCTACGCAATTAATCTCTTAAATTTTAAAATTAAATACCCTTATTTAACTATTAACTTGACTTAAGTTAATTCTAATATTTTATGAATATTTTTTTCAAATTAGTATGTTAATAAAATACCTAATAATAGAAATGTTTGTCAGTGATCACTTAAAAATGTTTTAAGCGCTATACCTACCCTTTATCTAAATAAGTATAATATGATATTCCATATAATATCACCATAGTCTAAAGTCTAAACAGTAGATAACTTGTAATCTGTAGGTAAGGATAAGATCTTATCTTAGATACCCCGAATTAAAGAACTATAAGAAGCTTTTAATTTTATCAGTTTCTTAAAATACTTCAGCAGTCGTCTTATTTATAGAATTCCCTAATTACATAAAAATGTTGATAAACAAAGTAAGCTTAATGTTAATTAGACAAATTGTAAACATCGTTTACAAATCTTTTGTTATTTTTTCTCATTTCCAAAGGTTAATGAACTGAAAAGATATAGAAGATCATAGCAAAAAAAATCTATGAAATTTCCGTAATGTTTGAAAATTTCAAGCTTCAAGACAAGCTTTGGTAATTATTCAAGATTACAGACGTATTTTTAACTAGCTGCACTCCGCGGTTTTACCCGCGTGGCTCCGCTTCTTAGCGTGATGATATAATATTATAGTTATAGCCTTTCTCGATAAATGGGCTATCCAACACCGAAAGAATTTTTCAAATCGGACCAGTTCTTGAGATTAGTGCGTTTAGTGTTAGTGTTAGCGTGTAGTGCGAGATTAGTGCAAACAAACAAACAAGCTCTTCAGCTTTATAATATTAGTATAGATGAAGAAGAGAAACCTCCTTGTTATTATCAACATTAGAACTTACACATACAGAGTCCAGTTTTCACTGAGCTTTGGTTGAAACTACTCCTAAACTACTCGTGTACAAGTTGTAGAACATAAAACAAGCAGGAATAATTACATGACGTCCCAACCCTACATGTAGACCATTATTCGCTATCTCCAGACCCAACTTGTCCCAATGGGTATTAATTGAACGTTTAATTATATAAAGTTTTAATGCCATTAAGGACATGACGTAGATGTTAGCGTGTATTTACTTTCTATTAATATTATGAGTGTTTGTAACCAATCTCCTCCGAAACAGCTTTATTTATTTCATACGATGTTTTACTTACCTATATAAATTGGATAGTAGAACATTAATTTTTTTAATAACGTGAATTTTAGATTCCCTTCGAACATACAAGCTGAAATTATCAAACAAAACCACATTATTATCATTATTATTTAATATGCGACAATATCTACTTAAACTTTTTTTGCTAACCGTACTAAAATGGAAGCGAACACTGCTGAATTCTCAAACGTCACCTGTACAAGTTTATTTATAACCCTTTGATCAGGTTGACTTTCCTTAATTTATAATTAATGTGCTAAAGTTGAAACAAAGGACTCTATTATCAAAATAAACCTTCTGTTATATTAAATACTTTCACGAATCTATATATATATAAAACTCAAAGTCACCTTTAGATATAGTGATCTATCAACGCACAGCCCAAACCACTGGACGTATCGGGCTGAAATTTGGCATGCAGGTAGATGTCATAACGTAGGCGTCCCCTAAGAAAGGATTTTAGGAAAAACATCCCCTAAAGGGGTAAAATAGGGGATGAAAACTTATACCATGAAAATCTTTTCCACGCAAGCGAAGCTGCGGGCAACAGCTAGTTACTAATAAAATGTGTTTTTATTTGACTGTTTGGTTGTCTGTAATGTTAATTATAAATCATTTATTTGTAAAACCGGTACAAATTAACTTGAGAGGTCTCAATATTATAATATTATAGGTACCTTTCCAAAATAAATAAAATAATGGAATGTCAAACTAAGTACCAGTTTTACTTACTTTGTAGTATATTTTTAAGGAAAATCTAATATATCGCATTCCAGCCGAGTCTCAAGATAACTCGAACGGGTTATACACAATAATTTAGTACCTACAGTCAGAATATCTTATTTATATAGTAAAATCAGTCTGTTCTGCAAATTCAATCTCACTCTAATGACTCTCATAAGTAATCCACTTCACGTATAGCGATGAAATATACATTCGGCATGCATTGTAATATGATTACCCCGATGTAAGAAATTTATCATCGCGATGTATGGAGGAAAAGCTCTAAATATGTACGATACACATACAGCTATAGAAACATACCAAGATTTACATAATGATGTTCATAATATGTAAGTACCTAAGTTAGTACCTATTTATAAGTGAAATAAGTAGTATGTGTGTACATTAAAGTACGACGGTATGGATATGACAAGAAAACTCAAATACAACGCCACGGATATTTTTGATTTCACGGATTTGTCTCCTGCATTAGGAAATATCGACCGCCTCCTTGGTACAGTGGTTAACGCGAGAGCGTAGAACCAAGGGGTCCTGGGTTCGATTCCCGGTGGAGACGAAGAAAAAAAAATGTCTCGGTCTGGCAGGACACAGAAGGCTGATCACCTACTTGTCCCTAAAGAAAATCGATCAGTGAAACAGATGTATGAATAATGCATCTGCCCCTTACCCCACTTGGGGACACGGGACTTCACTTTTTTTATTAGGAAATAACTTATAATAAAATTAAGATCTAGGTAGGTAAACTGGGATAAGCAACTAGTTATGCATAAAATGCGTGTGTGTAACATAAAACGGGATATATTAATATCATGCTATTGTTACATAAACGTGTATCATCTATCAACAAAGCAGTTGATTATTTTCTGCATAAAGTAGAATAAAGAATAATACTCAGATATTAAAAAACTAGATTTCCGCCCGCGGCTTCGCCCGCGTTTGCAAAGGAAAACCCGCATAGTTCCCGTTCCCGTGGGATTTCCGGGATAAAAACTATCCTATGTGTTAATCCAAGTTACCCTCTATATGTGTGCTAAATGTCATTGTAATCGGTTCTGTAGTTTTTACGTGAAAGAGTAACAAACATCCATACATCCATACATCCATACATCCTTACAAACTTTCGCCTTTATAATATAAATATTATAATATTATAATAATACACGAAGCATTGAAGCTAGAATTATATAAATGTAGACTCTAATCAGTCTAGAAAGTAGTCTGAGAGGGAAAGTGGACAAACCAGTACTTTGCGGTCTGATTTTAAACGACTTTAGCAAGGAAATACATGATAATATTTTGAAACCTAAGTAGTAAATAGCAACCGACTCTTAGAAACCAAACAATGGAAGGTCATCGCAAAAACAACAATTTTATTATTTATTTCTGTTTTTGAACGTATGGTATTTATTGGTGGTTAAAAATATAGGTAATATGTTATGACGATTCAAAAGTGCTTCTTAAATAAATGTTTGAGTTTGATATTATGTTATTACAAATTCATGATATTAAAATTTATTTAAAAATATTTATGTTTTGTTAAACTTCATGAATAAATAATATCGTTTATTTAAAACCGATAAATAAAACAAACTTTATTAGATGACACGAGAAAATGCTTATATTCACCTGAACGATTATTAAAGATTTCCATACAAAGTCGGCCCCAGAATTGAGCAATAAAACGCATTTTATTCTCAACCATATTTCCCGAGTGTTGTACTCAGCCCAGTATGACAGCAATAAAATCGTTTACGAGGGTCGATGCGACATTTACATACACAAATATACACTATATACTGTCCTGTCGACCTTCTTAGATGTTGTGACAATTTTGGGTAAACCTATTCTTGGGAATTTCCTCTTACATCTTAAAACTTGGTATATTAATCTATACTAATATTATAAAGCTGAAGAGTTTGTTTGTTTGAACGCGCTAATCTCGGGAACTACTGGTCCGATTTGAAAAATTATTTCGGTGTTAGATAGCCCATTTATCGAGGAAGGCTATAGGCATATATCATCTCGCTAAGACCAACAGGTGCGGAGCACTGCGGGTAAAACCGCGGAGCACAGCTAGATATAAATGAAATTAGTGACTTATTCTAAAGCTACCGTTTGATATGATGTTATACATATAGATGTTTTTTGTAAGACTGTATGTATGTTTTGTTTATTACTAGTAACAACTGATCGAATTTAACACAGCCATAAGACTGACAGCTAAAGTTATTGAAACCAACTCAATCAATTTTGAAAAATGTTTAAAATTACAACAAAAAATCATTTACCAACGAAGCCGCGGCTGCCCCAACCCGAAAAGAGTAAATTTTAACGTTGAAACATTAGTTATTAATTAAACAGAGGCATTAAAGAGTATTTGTCCGTCCAACGAACCCAATTAGAGGATCGTTTAACCTCTCCAACCTTGTCGGGTTTCTTAATTCGGCTAATTCTATGAGATTCCAGTTACTTTATAATAGGAATGAAGTGAGAAATTCAGTATTTTAACGCTGTTTTAAAGGGATCGATAGTAATTAGTTTTGAAGTTAAATAACATTTTGACACGATCCAAGGTGATCCAAGTGAGGAGCTTAATTTCAAAATTGTACAGAAACAAGTACATTTTGAAATTTAATAACTTAGGAAAATTGTTTGTTTTTACGTGTACGATACATTATAAATAAATAATAAATATCTTTATTTGCTCAAATGTGGTTTAGGTACAATCAGTAAAATTATTGATCTAAGTATTATTACTAAACTCTCAAGTTTACAAGCCAATTATAAGAGCAAAAGACGCGATAAATTTACCTTAAATAACAATACCCCATATCTAAATAAACAATTAGTTTTTTAAGTTTTGTAGAATACATTCAATTAAATTTCAAGAATTTATCAGCCCAAAACATATTACTTCGTCTACTATAATCATATATAAAGAAGAATTTAAAATTGAAATAGGCTTATATAGAGGTTTTCATAGTAATTGTGCACAAACGCAAAGAATTTCCATATAAGCTTCAAGTTTCCACACTATTCACGATGGCTTTACATTCAATATATTGAAATGATTTGTTATCTTCTAGTTGTCAGTTTGTTCACAAACATACATATTATATAAAATATATGTATTAAGTGCATAAAATCTATCGTCTTAAAAGGCTTTTTGAGGAAAAGCAGTAGCGCTGTAGATCTAAATGTTTACTATCATATAAATGAATGTTTGTCTCTATGTCCCTTATAGAATCGTAAACTATGCATTTGATCATGTGATGATCTTCAGCAAAGTGTTTGCATGAGCCCACGAAGGTTTCTGAGTTGGCACGACCAATCGACAGTGTACAGGCGAAGCCGGGGTGTAGAGCTAGTACGTTATAGAAGTTATTAGACTTATAATGCAATATAAATATCATGTTTTGATTTCTAAAAGGCTTTTCCAAGTACGCTCGCCGCTATTCCACTGAAAAAGTTATAAGTACGATTTATTTTTATTTTCTGTTATTTGTAAGATGGCAATCAGTCTAAATACAGCTCTACTCACTATTAATGTTTTTATTTTATTTTGTGCTAGCTTCGAGTTATCCCGGGGTAAAAATAGCCAATTAATGAATTCTTTCTAGGTGTAAAATGAGTTTAAAATCGATCGAGTAGTTTTTGAGTTTAATCGTCACACACATACAAATTTTTTCCGTTATAATAATATAAGCATACTTACCTAGTTTTAATTGAATCTTCTTTATTTTTAAAAAAGAATTTGATTGTTGGAATAAAATATTATAGGTCACACAGATATTAATCGCAGTTAGATATACTTATATTCATATTCATCATCCAAACGCAGGTACATACACAGATTCTCGTAGTTTTAGAGGCCATATTATACCCAAGACAGCTATGCAAGACACGTACTTCGCAGATATAAGCCTGGAATCTAGATGATATTCTGCTAGTCATATTTGGTGTGTTTATAACTTTGACTGTGTTACATTTTATATATCTTTATGTTTATGTATTTCTTCTGCGCGTTTGTTACTGAATCCATTCTGAACGGCCGGACCGATTTTAATGAAATTTTTTGTGTCTTCAGACGCCTTGTCCACCTTATAATTTATTATTCTAATATATCGCGTACATTTATATAAATGAATGTTGAAACTAATAAATAATTTAATGTTGCTATAATTTTGCATGTTATTTTCAATATTTTTGCGTCATTTATAAAATCTGGATATTTCTAGCACAAGCTACAACTGCTAGAAGATACAATAAACCTTGAAAATCACACCCTGAAACTTCCTAAAAACGTCTACATTAAGAAGTTACATCACTAAACCTCGTGACTTCCGAACTCACCTAACCTTCAGCTAAGTCAAGTTAGCAAGTCTACGCGAAAAGGATTTGCTTAATGTTGTACAAAATACAGATAATTAACCTGTCACGCAATATGATGCTTATCTGTGTTGGCTTATGGCAACACTTCGATTGTTCAACACAAGGTTCAACATATTGACGTACATCGCTTATACTCGGATTTTTAATTAGACAAAGTAAACTGACGTTTACTGTGTTGTCAGTTTTTGATGAAATAAAAATAGCGTTGTCACAAAGTGAATGATTGAAAATCGGGAATGAATGAAATTGAATCGATCGTCTAGTGAATATTTAGTGTGTAACAATATAACACCAAATAAACACAACAATGACAACAAACACAACGTAATAAGTTACAATTAACGAAAAAATTACAAAAACAGAAACGTAAACATCGTAAAAATAAAAATAAATAAAATGATTATGATTACATTCTACTAGTACCTTATATCTTATATAGCTTTATATATTATAATTAGAAATAATGTTATTTTATAGTTTGAAATGATGAACTATTCACACTTATTGTTCATTCATCTGATTGAATGAGAACTGAATTCCTCACTATTACTTTAAATATGGCAACATTATTTTACAAAATGACATTAGCTGCTGTCAGTTTACTTTGTCTAATTAAAAATCCGACTATACGAATTTTATGACTTGGTAAATTGTAGATGGTATCCTGATGGATTTTATTTTTATGAGATATATAATATAAAAAGCATACATTAATATTCAATACATAAAAAGGTTTCTGACAATTTTCTGGGGCTGGTACCATCACGCTCATATTTATTTTGCATCTAACATAAATAAGGATTTGTAATAGATGTAAAAACAATAGAACATGATTACTAATTAAAAAAAATAAAAAAATAAATAGAGCAAGATGAACTCAGTCAAAATAAGCTAAAGTTGTTCATAATATTGTAATGAACATTCTTATATTAGCTGTTAGGAAACCTAATCAATAATTTTAGTAAAATTTAGACAGAGATGTCTGGAATAATTGATTGAGTAATTTTTCTTCGTAGGGACCGTTAAAATTCATTGTACGATCATCAATCAAGCCTCTGAATCAGTAGGTCCGCTAAAGCAATTTGTTTTATTAGGGACTGACCCTAATGTGTGTTCTATGAACTGGAGATAGTATTGTGTTTGCTGGTAATTCCCTATTTAAGGAGGTACAGACTAAAAATTAAAAAATATAACTGTCAAGAGGGTTGTACATAGTTACCGTAAAATGCTGCAACTTTGCACGGATTTTGACGTTTTTCTTCGATAAATCTTTAATCGTTAAGAAAGTCGTATGTTTTTTCAATTACTGTCCAATATTGGACTTTAAGCTATAGGAATACATTTGCTATTAGTAAAAAAAACACCTATAAAGCACCAAAAAATTGCTTTGAAAACGTAGGCAAAGTTGAGGTAAAAACTACAACATTGCCTGTCATAATATCTTTTTAAATGAATAGGTATTTTGGTAACGGATTTGACACCCATATTGCCATGAAGTTCTTTTGCACGTCAGACTTCACTGAATCTTGAATAGCACAAGAAATTTTTTTTTACAATGCTAGGCAAAGTTGTGCATGTTTCTCTAAAACTCCCATACAAAAGTGAGTTTGGTGTAGGGCTGCCCCAAAGGAAATGCAACAATTTTTCTTAATATTCAAATAGGTATATTTTTAATAAATCAAATTGTTGTACCTACTTAAATTTTAATCACATTTTTTCATAGGTAAACAATTAATATGTAATAATATTAGGTAATAACATTAAAAAAAATAATGTTGGTACCTATTACGTTTATGTAATAAAAATTACAACAGCAGCCTGCAGTGAGATCAACAAATAGTTTTACATAAAATCAACAAAGAGTTTTACATTAGTGAGATCAACAAATAGTTTTCCAACATTTTCCATTAAAAACCTGCAATCGGTCATTTTTTTTCTAAATAATCGTGCAGAACAATACGCAAGTCAATCATACTCAATTGACAACCGAACTCTGCTGATAAATTAACAACCTCAGCAATATGCTTTTCTTCTTCTGCAAATAATTTTGTAGGATGGCCCACAGATTTTACATGAAGATTCTTACATATTTTGTTAAGAATAGTACGCCTAGGAATACCGAATTGCTTCTCCGCCTCGTATGAAGATATTTTCTTACATGTGACTAAATCTACCGCCACATTCAGCATCTCCTGCGAATAATCGGAGTACTGTCTAGCCCCTGGTTTTCTTCTACTCTTGGGTGGGTTGCTCATGTAATCATAAGTACTATAAATGACTTAAAGAAAATTAAATTCGACATCCTTAATTTCTGATGATGATAAATAAAGAAACAATAGTTCTAGCTTCTATAAAACGTTGTTAGATCAATTACAAAAAAAACAATTATACAAGCAAAACCACGGTCGATTAAGAGTTTGTTGAAAAAATTAAAAGGGGCAGCCCTAACCCTAGATAATGTTGAGTAAAAAGTTGCGAAAATCTGACACAACTTTGCCGACCATGATTTAACGGTTTAAATTAAGATATAATACAGAAAAAACAGTTAAAATACATAAAAGAGTATATTTTCTTTGCTATATAACATATTACGCTAGAAAATAAAGCATAAATATTCACAAAATGAAATTTTCCTGAGAGCCGGTAAAAAGCGAGCATCCGCACTGACAATGAAACTGACTCTGACAGTTTGTTAACTAAAATTTGGAGTGACGTGTGATCGAATGTTGCCATACAGATTGCCGACTTGCTTTTAGTAATACCATAGACAATAAAAAACATTTCGCAGCGGGAATAATTTAACTTTTTTGAATTTAGGCAATGTTGAGCTATAAAGGCAATGTTACAGCATTTTACGGTACTGCAATTAATTCTGTAACTGATCACATTTTTATCTATTATAAAAAATGAAACTTTTATAGTAATGCGAAAAAGAAGGAAGGAAGGCTTTACAGTAAGATAATTTCGAATTAATTACATATAATCCTGAATATGGTTCCAATAAGAGCTAAGCGATTGCTTCAATTTTTACCAAACATAGCTTCGAATCATTTAATGTAATATCTTCATAATATAATGTACAGTAGAGTCATCTAGAGACTCTATTATACAGTATTTGGATTTAAACTTAATGAAGACACCAATTGTGAAAGCACATCCTACAACTAGGAGATCTAAACGCAATAAAAGTCTTACATTGGAAACGCTAGCTTTAGAGATAAAGTCTGATTCAATTAAAAAAAAATACGTGTGGCACTCGAGGACTGCCGCGGAAGCTATTGCATAGCATCGCATCGCTGTGCCGGTTGGAGTGGGGGGTGTTAGGTTTTTTCGTTACGGAATTTTTACATTCGGTCGCCACTCGCCGCGCTCAAAGTCTGAGATAAAAGCTATGTAATAGCAAAGTCTTTAATACCTACATTATTCCTTCTCCAAGTGGAATTAAAAGCAAATCTTTTTAACCAGCGCGGGAGAATACACAGTCGTATCGCAAACTTCGTTTGAAACTTTTAAGCTACGTACAAATGTAATTAAAAAGTTGGTCTAGATTTATTCTTTTTTATCACAGAAAGTTGGATTCATGAACTAGGTTACAAACCGACTTCCTAGCCTCTGGGGCTTTTCAATTGGATGTGCTTTTTTTTAATTTTTATAGGAGTGTAATTTCTTAAAAATATATCGCTCTTATAATAACTGAAATATTTACATGACTTTCTTAGCCGATTTATGAATATGGTTAGTTAACTCATAACTGTATATTTTGTACTGATTCTTATTAACTTCAACTTAGTAAAAAAATATTTGCTAAGAGCATTTTTAGTAATGTCTTTAACGTTTTCGTGGATGAACTAGATTTCCGCCCGCAGCTTTGCCCGCGTTTTCAATGAAAAACCCGCATTGTTCCCGTTTCTGTGGGATTTTTAGCCTATTTTTGGTGTTATTATTATTCTATCTTATTATATTATTCTTGGTCTTCAGCTACCTACCTATCAAATTTCATTGTAATCGGTTCAGAAGTAGGGGAGACCGGGTACAAAAGTAACGGTGGGTCGAAAGTAACAAATGCTCTCTAGATTTATCCAATGTGCTAACACCGCTTAGCCTCTGTCAGGTGATAGCCGAGAGCGCCCTCCTTAATTGTATTCATTCACCGCTTGCGCCGTGCGCTGTTAGGCTGTGTGACAGGACGCAACGTGTTTTCACGAATCAAAAGTAAGATTTTCGACATTTTTTTGTTAAACGTTTACGTAGTCTTAAAAGGATGATAGAAATCTGAATGTTTGCATATCCACTCTTGATTAGAGTAATTGTACATTGCTCATAATCATTTTTATGTAGCACTTTCCGTTTTAAAGTTTTGTTGCAAGTCTTGGCAAAAATATAGACGGGTACAAAAGTAACATAGCCCTATGGGTACAAAAGTAACATGTTATTTTTGTCCCATTATGATTGGTCTATATTTTTATGTACATGTTTACTTCAACACAATGCCGCGACAACACATTAGAACTACTGATCGAGGAATTACCGACACGGCTGAAGAGCATTTTGAAAGATGGTGCAACAATTAGAGGCCTTGCAAAAAAATATAATATTTGCCATGTAACATTATATAGATTTATAAAAAAAAAGCCGGTAGTGCAGCTACTTTGCGTCGATCGAGATTTACTAATAACAAGTAAAGTAATCAACGCGACTATTTAATCGAGTGTTCTGCAGTTTATTTTCGGTTATCTCCATCAACGAGTATAATGTGAATAATTTTTTTGATAACCTTGCTGAGGTAATGGATAGGAACCAGTTTGAGCCAAAAGATATTTGGAATATGGACGAGACAAGGCTGACCACTGTCCAAAAACCTAGCAAAATTGTAGATTAAAAAGGGATTAAACAAGTAGGTGCCATAAACTTAGCAGAGCCTGGAAAATTAATAACCGTTACTGTTGTCATTAATGCTCTAGGAGAACACATCTCGCTTTCTTCGTATCGCCGAGGGTCCTGTTGGTTGTGCTGGAGCTGGGAATGCTAGTGGATGGATGCAGGATGCAGATTTTTTAATTATAAAAGAATGATTCCCTTAATTAATCTCATTACTTAAACTAAGAATATTTTTATCGATTTGTTTTGTATTATATTTGAAAGTATTATATTTAAAATACAAAAGTTGATATGTGTTATTAATACAAAGTCTTTAAACAAATAATTTGTTGATTTACCATCATAATATTGTATTAATTACCAACCCCTTTGTCTTGTTACTTTCGACCCACGACGTGTTACTTTCGACCTGCTTACGGGGTCGAAAGTAACAACTGACGATTTTTTTTTAAATTTCGTTTATGAATATAAAACACTACATAATATAATAAATTGAGTTGCTAGTGTAAAGAATATAAACTAAATTTATATATGGATATATTAATTTAATGATAACAATAACACCCAGTGAGAAATCAAGGCAAAAGTACAAAGTGTTACTTTTGTACCCGGTCTCCCCTATTTGCGTGAAAGAGCAACAAACATCCATCCATCCATCCCTACAACATTTCGCATTTATAATATTAGTAGGATTGTTAAATGGATTTGGATAAGTAATAACGTGGATGGATATTAAAATAGTTGCCAGACCATAAAGTTTATTTCTAACGAAATGCAAGCAAACCCTCGTTAAAAACTAGCAATCAATGTGACCTCATTCCCGAATAATTAAATGGAACTAGGGTCGATCACGATTCCATGTCTACCATTATTTAACATTACTTTCAATTAAACGAGCCACATGGTTTACGTGTTGGTTAACTGTTGCTTTTAGGGCTGATTTTTCAATCCTTGGTTAAAACTTATTCATCGAATAACGTATTAAACTACCATTTCAAAAATGTATTCTAGTTGTTCGTATTTGACAGTTTACAGGTGACATTTTAAAATGTTCGTGTAATACTTTATTGGACGGATAAATACCAAGGATTGAAAAATCGGCCCTTATTCGTTTATTTTTAATTGACGTTTTGGAAATGGCGCGAAAATCGTTGAGTTTTTTCATCGCACCGACTAAATTAAAAATGCTTTTTACATAGTAAATTTCAGAAAGACACAGTACGTTCACTATATTAATATACATAACTAGCTGTTCCCCGCGGTTTTACCCGCATTGCTACGCTCCTGTTGGTCTAATCGTGATGATATATAGCCTATAGCCTTCCTCGATAAGTGGGCTATCTAACAACGAAAGAATTTTTCAAATCGGACCAGTAGTTCCTGAGATTAGCGCGTTCAAACAAACAAACTCTTCAGCTTTATAATATTATTATAGATTATAATATTATTATAGATTATAGATTAATTACTTAATTCATTATTTCCATGATTATAGATATTATTTTAATAAGAAATTATACAAATCTTTACCGACATCTTGAAGCGAGTCCACTCATCAATCTACCTCAGTAATAGATTTTAATCAACATTTTTCTTATAAGCGTAGTTGGAGGGGACACTTCTATTTAATTTTTTTTTTTAGAGTCTAACCTACATTTTATAAGCATTTAAATAAATGTAAAAATGTGGTTTATTTCTTACGTAGCTAATTATCATAATTCTTGGTAACAATTTACTCAAGAATGAGGTTAGAATGTAGTAGGTACCACAGATTAATAAATACCTACTAAATAGCTACTTATGTGCATATATAATTATTAATTATAGAATAAATGCCGCTTCACATTAAAAACTTTTGCGAAAATTGTATTATAGCAAATCCTTTTTGAAAAAAGGTATGTATTACGCACCGTTTGCATCTAACCCTTGATCTAACCCAACTTGTAGGTAAGTAGTACTAGTATAGTAATATATGATCTGTGGTAGTAAGTACTAAGTATATGTTTTTGACACTATAATATACAGTTGAATGCAGAGGAGTATGAATAAATATATCATTGCCAGTCTTCCGGGAGCCTGCTGAATATGGAAGCCTCTCCACACCCAGCCCCATAGATCATCTTCCATACATATTCATGCGTTTTAGTGCCACGTGGTCGGAAAACATTTACCTACTGATTTTTGGTTACAAATATTAATTCAAACATTTATTTATTCAATTAGACTTCTTTTAGAAGCACTTTCGAATCGTCATTACATATTTTTAACATTTACCACCGCTTCGGAAAGAAGTATCTATGGAGAAGAACCCGCAAGAAACTCCATCAGCGTATAAATATAAATGAAAATCTAACGGGATGAAAAATATGTCAGCAAGATGCATTGCAGCCGAGTTACGTAGTTTCCTATATATGTCAGTTATCGATAAGATAGATCGAACCCTTAGATATGAAACTGCTATGAAATTACAAACTTGTATTAGGTACCTCGTCCAGCTTGTAAAGAAGTGTAGTTTTATTTGAATTACAGAGTTATTATTGGAAAAGTTTGTGCGTTTCCAGATGTTTGTAGTGACATATTAACATAAAATGAAGATATGATTTTTTGTAAAATTGAGATATTGATAGACAAAATATACTGATTTATGATGATCTTTGTTTGTTTGCATGGTTTTGCATGGTTTCCTATTTTCCCAGCCCAGCCCAGCTATTTTTACGTAAAATTTTCCGCACTTGTCCAAGTTTTATGTAATTTTCCATTTACTCTTTATTTATCTGAAAATGTCGTCACATATTAACACTCAACAAAAATAAAGAGAAGCGGTCCTTGTTCACGACATTATAATTAAATTTTTATCGAACAATGGAGAAAATTCTATAAGGGCCGATTTTTCAATGCTTGGATAAAACTTATTCGTCGAATAATGTATAAAACTACCATTTTAAAAACGTATTCTAATTGCCCGTATTTGACAGTTTACGTGACATTTTAATATTATCGTGTAATAGGTACTTTATTGGACGGACAAGTTTTATCCAAGCATTGAAAAATCGGCCCTTAATTGAGTTTTATTGAATAACGTTACAATGTATTAACAAAATTAAGTAGGTGGCATATAAAGTAACTAGCTGTTCCTGCCTGCAGCTCCGCCCGCGTGAAATATCATCATCATTATTGCTCGAAATAAATTTTCACTTTTCACAGGAGAAATTTAATCTATAAACATAGATTGAATTGAAACCAATTTAAAAAAGGCCATATCCTGAATTAATATTATACGGCCAAATATTCAAGAACTGAAATCACACTTTATAAAATCACACTTCAAGCTTCGAAAACCTAAAACTAAAGTACAATCTATCCCTCTATCAACCGGTGACAATTCAATGATATCTATAAAAACATTACTTTCCTACCTCTGTCATCCCTTATCAAAATAAAAGGTTGCTAACAAAGAGTGACCGATTGCTCCCTACTACATGTCCATTTGGAAAGAAACGACCTCTTAATTCCGGATTAAATACAGTGAGGGTTTCCCCCCTTCCCCCTTTGGAAACCCATGGATTATCTGCTTGAGGCTTTACTGTGGCATGATAGTAGGTAATCTGTTTAGTTTTTTATTACTGGTAATAGGTGTAAGGAATAAACGATACTTGATGTTATGCAGCAGAATGTTGAAGATTGAACAAACATTTTTTTACAGTGAGTACATATATTGTTATCTGGATAAGTCTTATTCCTTTTATCATGCCATAAAGTAAACCCGAATGAAGCTATATAGTGTGAAAAAAATGACGAAGAAATATAGTAATTTATATTTTGCGTTTGTAAGTAAAATAATTGCCCCTTTCAAACACTCCCATTACTAAATAACTTGCAAAAAATCAATCATAACCATTACCTACATAATAGAGGTAAGAATAATTAATCTCTTCCAAAAGCATAGACAAAAATTTCCATCCAAAATCCTGTTGAAACTTCAAGCGGCTGCTCTGAGCACGTAGTAGTTAATTGTATTTCAAGTCAAAGTACTCTTAGATTGATTTTTTCTCTGATGTTCTCGGCCCTTTATAACTTTTTAAGTGTATAAGGTGCTTAGTAATTGTTAGATGGAGTTGGGTATAATGAGGAGATGAACGAATTATACTTTTTAGGTTATATTAGGTTGAAATACCTATCTATATTATAGGTACTTCACTTATTCTAGAATATATTAATTAAAGTATTTATTGTATCATACCATTTAACATTAAAATACATAATTATATCATATAGAGTAGTCATAATTTACATAACATATGAACTATTTTTATTTCATACTAGCTTCCGCCCGCGACTCCGTCCGCGCGGATGTCGGTCTTCGCGTGGATGGTTTATTTCTCCATTTTGAGTAACTCTGATAATGACATCTTATAAAAAAAAAAATTAATCACATATTTGGGTTTGGTATCGATCCAGTAACACCCCCTGCTATTTATTTTTTCAATATTTTCAATGTACAGAATTGACCCTTCTACAGATGTACATATTATGTATATATGTATAGAAAATTATGCAATCGTTCAGTATGACTTTAATGAGTAATAATTATTATATTATAAGTAAATATGATGTATTCCTTTAATTTTTCAATTTACGGAACAAATAACACCTAATTTTTTGCTTTAACACGCAGCAGTACCTAAGTATACAATAATTATTTTGTTTTTCCTTCTAATTTAATCGATTGCTCATTCTAAGAATATTTAAGATTACCTACACTAGTATTTTCTAGTGTTTGATTTTACGCGAGTATTATACATTTAGAAATTAAAGACTTTTTAACGGGGAGAGTCTCCCCGTGACCACGCTCGCTGTAAAGTGTTCGAAACGTCGGGAAAATAATATAATGAATAAATCGCGTTTAAAATCCGCTAAAAAGTCTTTAATTTCTTATTACCTACACTATCTTAATTACACTTTTTTATTGACAAGACTATAATAATTATAGCCACTGATATAAATTAAAAAGACTTAAACATTCTTCAACAATCTCTGCTCATTTCTTCTCACATATAAAAATAGTGTCCCCGGGCTTCTTATCATTTATATGCATTCAACACTAAAACAGACAGACTGGGCCAAGGGCGGCACTTGTAAAGCGGGACTAAGATTTTTCTAGGAAAATTCAACACCTTTTACTTTAAAGATATGTATGGTATGTATTACTAGCTCTGAAATTCAACTACTAGCTATACCAAATAGTATTACTATAAATTGTGCTGTTTCACCCGCGGACGAACCCACGGGCAAAACCAATTATTTCTCTATCTCTTGTTTTTCTAAAATCTAAAGGATCTATAAAATTGTATTATGTAGTCATTCGTAGTTAGGAATTTACTTCTGTATAAATTGTATAAATAGATGACAGCTGGAAGAGACTATTCTCCACAACACAGGGAATCCTATAGTGCGGAGATTAGTGCATTGTATTATTTTCGGAATGTTTTAGTAACAATAAAGATTTTTGTATTTTTATTTTTTGTATTTTCTGATAATAATATATGTAGCCTATTAAGTAAAGTTTCATCCAAATACGTCCAGTAGTTTTTCTTAAAAGAGTAAAAAAACATCCATCCATACTCACAAACTTTCGCATTTATAATATTAGTTCCTACTAATTATTATTATATTATCTATAGCTATATGTTCACGCCCACGTGTGCTATAAGCTCTTATATATAGACGAGCTTATAGCACACGTGGGTAATGTAGCTTTTCTAATGGGAAAAGAAAATGGGATTAGCAGTTACGGAGATTACTGTGAACATATGAACTTTTAAAATATCCGTCCTTATTTCTAGGACCATAGAGTCTTTTTACCTAGGTATAAATAATATTACATATATGAAAGTGTATTTATAGGTAATATTTGGAAAAATTACTAAAATTCTAGATGTAGGTACATTATGAGTTATAACCTGGAATAACTTATGTGAGAATTGCAACCCTAGGTTCTACTGAAGTCTGAAACTTAAATAATTCAGCAGTAATACCGGAAAATCGATATTTGCATGCACCACATGACCCTAATCGCATGCTTATAATTGAACAAAAAAATAATTATCATAATAACTCTTTCCTGACAAAGATCGAACGATAACAACTATAGAATCTAGCTCGTAATTAATTAACCTACAGGAAGTGAAATTATTCCGAGTATCACTTAATTCTACCAAAACATATTCAACACTTCTAGAGAAAATTAAATTAGCAGCTGGGATTTCATTTCGCTTTGAAACTGTTAAAATTATAAGCAACAGTTTTTCTCTTGAAACGACGACAACTTTCCGATGTTCAAAGTACAGCTTTTACCTTTATTAATTTTACCTAAACGTACCTTACCAAAGGCTAAAGATATCAAAAATTCACAAATGCATTGTAAAAATAATAAAAGGAAATTTATTTCGCTTAATGCGTCTCTTTCAACTCAATGGAAGTTTAATATCAGAAACGTACAAAGGGAAAAATCGACTCCATTTCAAGAACTGCAATCATTTCTAGCATTCCGCAATATTTATGGCCACAATAAAATCGTCTATGAATAGATACGCGTGCCATAGAGAATAAAAACCCCCATTCACGTCTCAATTTCTCAACGCCATCTAGCGCGTTCGAACGCGACAAGCGCGTTTCAAAAAAGGAACGTGACCTTATTACTGACGGAAGCTGTCGTTAGTACACAACTCCTAAATGGCACAGGTGAGGCCCTTGACGAGCGCGAATATAATCTGTATTCCCATTTCCACTAAGTCTATAATTACGCAAAAGGGCCCGTAAATGCCTCCATCCGTATATTGCTCAAGTAGAGGACGGTATACTTTAGAAAATAGAACGACTTCGAGTTCATTGTTTTAGCGCAATTAAAATATATTATAATAAACGTCTTGAAACTTGAGTGTTTATAAGCGCCCAATTATTATCATTAAGGGATTTTTGGCGCCTCGGCGGAATTTTAATATATTTTGTCCTTCTAAATTATGTTAAGACTTTCAAAACTTATTTCAAGCGGTGATAGACAAATTTTCCGTTTCATTTTAGTATCTATTCAAATTGAGCAAATTATATTGAGTCATAAAATTGTAACTCAAATTCGAGAAGACAATGCGAAAAAGCGAATAATGTAACCGCTATAAACAATATAGTGAAGCCAATTATTCAAAAGCAAAAGACACGATTTTAATGAATACTACATAACTTTTGTGATTTCAGCAACACTATTGTTTTTACTAAAATTAATACACCAAAATCTGCTCAAACTCTATCAGTATAACTCTCTATTTAATACTTATTTTTGAGTAATCTTAAAATGCAATTGTTTCGACATTGTACAGTTGAAAGGGTGAAAAAGTAAAAGGAACTAGAGACATATTTTCCGTTTCGTCGCGCATAAACGCAAATACGGTAACATACTGACATTCTTTTAATTACTTACATATATATAATCATTTATCGCGAACCTTGCATATCAGCCACTCATCTCCAACAACCATACGAGCATAAAAACATGCAGGTGAAGCTGATATAAGCGTATTAATGTTTTTTTTTTTCTTACAAAATTTTTATGTGGTTTAAATTTGATTCAAATATAACGAGCCATTCCTTTATATGTTTCGTGTAGGTACTTCAATAGATTTGTATGAAATTTTGAAAAAAATGCTTGTAATATAGGTATCGAGTAACAAAAGTATTTCTCCAGTTATTCAAAGAGCTGTTAATGGGCCCCTTTCTATGCAATTTCACAGGCGGCGCACGTTCCCGCGCTACGTGAGTGACAGTGACAGTGACAGTTCGCAATGGCGCGCATTCATCCATAGACAACACTCTCGAGTCTGTTGCAAACTTGCAACGCTCATATCGACTGTATTGCTTTCTTTGACCTACATTTTTAATTTTTATCGTTTGGTGACTCACGCCCGTATACTTTTTATGGCTCCTGGTTGTCTCTTGGACATAAATACGTAAACATTAATTTCTGACCTTGGCTGTACATGTTAATTGATTTTATATAAAAAGATATGATGGTATTAGTTTTAAGATATGGTAGTTTTAAAGGAATTAAAATAAAATTACTACTGATACGAGGAGCAAAAGGAAATGAATTTGTTTTAATTTACTTCTTGAATAAGGCTTTCGATAAAAATTACACATCGCTATAATTGAAAGTAAAATGTGAGTAGTACAATGTAGAGACTAAGGTAGAGACGGTCAAAATAAAAAACTACGTTTTTTTAAATATTTTTATTAAATGCAGACTTAAGAATATTAACAGACATTAATAATGTGTTAATAATTTTGAATTTGAATTTGGAATATTGATTGATTTTCTATTATCTATTCAATAATTTAAAAAAAATATATACATACTAGGTACCTATTCAGTAAACATGAGGGAAGCCATAAAGTGATAATAGATTCCTATCAGAACAACATTTGTCCGGTCAAATATTGCTATAAAATATACAAATACCAAAGTTTAAAATGTCTCACTAACCTGGTTTCGTGATATGCCACACTAACAGTTTCCCACAACAATAATAAATGGAGGACAGACTGCGGTCAGATTGTATCGCAATCGATTTAATTATATTTTCTAGTTTAATTATAGCAACATGTATGCAACATGTACTACTAAGTATAACCTTTGCTATCCAACCACTTATATGTTAATGTGGTGCTGGTGGAGGCAAAATCTAAGACGCGCATTCTTTTCCTTACCCTTCCCAGTGCTTTCCTTTATTCAATTCGTCAATCCTTTCTTTATCCCATACCTTTTATTGTCACCAATCCATTTGTAGAGGCGTAAGGTCTGCAAAGGACCGTGTGCCTCTGAAAATGTTCATAGCGGTGGTAGCTCTTGCCATCAGGCGAACCAATACATGCCGACGACGACATAAAAATAATGTGAACTTCCTTATAAGTTTAGGAGCATAGCATTATTACTTTTTCACGCAAAGACTAATATGATTCTTAGGTGTGTTGTAGCTTATGTAATAGAAATAAATAAATACGTATTTTTCCTCGTGGTATCTAACACGGGTAACGCTTCAAAATTCGCCAGCAAATAGAAGCAATTGCCATTTTTCAAGCTACCTATTTAACTCTAATCACCACTTAATCTGACTAAAATACAAATTTTTATCGCAAAGTTTTAAATGTAATTTAATATCTATAATTATATTTTTATATATTAGCCACATCAGAATACATTAAGCACCTGATTTAAAATTACACAGAAATCGAACCAACAATGTTTATTACAAATTACCATAATTTTATATAAATAAACTTTTTACATAGAAAGTGTACCGAATAAATGAAGGAAACAACACAATAGCGGAACGAATTATTACATAAATAGGAAGCAAGGCTCGAAACGGTCATTGGGTAATGAATAATGTTACTGTAAGTTTGCGTAAGAAACATCTAGACTTCATCCATGCTTTTTGTTAAGAAAATTACGTATTTTGTTCAGCTAGAAGGTTTTTGCTTTTGGCTGAGCAACATAATTCTTATTAACTGACTTGACTTTTCTTTATCAAGGACTAGCTTTCCGCCCGCCTTTTCAAAGAAACATAGTTCCCGTGTCCGTGGAATTTCCGGAATAAAACCTATCCTATGCGTTAATCCAAGTTACTTTCACCTTAAGTTCAGTAGTATTTGCGTGAAAGAGTAACAAACATACATACATACACATACATCCATCCTCACAATCTTTCGCATTTATAAAGATAAAAAAGGTAAAACATGGACCTTTTACTTACGCACATTTTTCCAATAATATACCACAGATACTATAAGAATACTACTTTATAACCCTATACAGTAGTAAGTGTGTAGTTTTTTAATGTGTCTAAACACATATTTTTATTATAAGTTAACTATAATAATAGAGATTTGTAGCTTGAACTTAAATTATTTTAATATTTAGAAAATACTTTACAGATTTTCAGCAGCAGTACTTTCTAGACTAAGTAAATAACTGGCAGTCTGGCAATCGCTTCCACATATGGTACTGGAGCTACCAACGTTTTAAAGTCATTTTAGTATAGTTGGGTTTTTGATATGCTGTTTCTCTTGCTATTTCGGTTAGAGTCCGGGCTGTCTGGCTGGCGGTAGTGGTTGCGTTTATTAGTGCGCATCTTATCTGCACAGGAAGATATACTTAACTTTAGTCATTTTTTAACGCGTAATTTTTAATCTTTTGCCTTTAGATAGATCCATCAGACATAATTTTTTTATTGCAAGACGTTTTATTCGTTGTTAAATGGGTGCCATACGCAATTTTTTATTTAAAATAATTAAAATGTCATCGAAATAAGTGAAATTACATCAACATGAGTCCCCGTGAAGGATAAGTAATCACTGTGTTACTTATACTATAAAAAATGTATGTCTGATGGATCTATCTAAAGGCAAAAGATTAAAAATTACGCGTTAAAAAATGACTTTAAATTAAGGATATTTTCCTGTGCAGATAAGATGCGCACTAATAAACGCAACCACTGCGGCCAGCCAGACAGCCCGGACTATAACCGAAATAGCAAGAGGAACAGCATATCAAAGAACCAACTATACTAAAATTCTCTCTTGTCAACGTTGCTACCTCCTATACGAATAGGATGCAGCAAACAAACAAACAAATAGGTACATTCATCTCAAACATTGGACGTTCGCTTTCTTTACTTAAATATACAAACATTTGATGTAAACCAACGACTTGTATATTCGCTGTGGAGTTACCATTTAAAAAAATATGCCAATACGTATTATGTAACATATCCTTTTACCTCGGAAAAAAGAAAAATACTACCAGAAAAGTGATAACGGAATTAGTATACCTAGCAGAAGTGAGGAAGTCGTAAACTTAAATATTATGTAGTTCTAAGAAGTACTACAATTTTTTTATTTAGAATAAGTGCTTACATTCTTTAAAATCCATGAAACCATAGAAGTTAAAATTTCAAAATTAATCTTTTGTTTTTATTATATAGGTACCTATTATCAAGCTTGTTATTTTATATATTTTGCTGTGTTGTTTTATTGCAATTTTCATAATATTTTTGTACAACGTCGAGGCCGGCAACCAGGCAAGACCAAAATCTTGACGCAGACTCCAGAAATTGTGAGTATTATTTTACTATCGCTTCGCTTTTGCTTATATTCGTATTGAACTATATTAGATGCTCGCCCCGACTCGTCCCAAGGAAACATTATTTTTTGTAAGTTCTTAAATATTTAAACAGTTTTTATATTATAGTAATACAATCAGAAAAAAGATCATCAATATCGTGTTAGTTCTGTTATCTACATGTGAGAAAACGGAATCGGATTATTGAAATATTTTTTGTAACTTTCTTAATTAGGTACAAATTAACAGCATTTGATAGATTATTAAAACACTTTTCACACCAGCGACCAGAGAAACTGGTACACCACAATAATAAAAAACCGTTACAAAATATTATATAAAACATTAATCTTTCAAAATGGCAAAAGTAATGATCATGTTACGAGACTTACGACACGTCAGTCGGTAATCGATTTTATATGAAACTTGTTGCGTTATTATCGAAAGAATGCGTCTGGCATGTGCTGAAACAAATTATATAGAGTGCAATAAAACATTAGACGCGGTGTGTAGCGACACTTCTGAATCGCGCTATTGAAATGTTTTTTCTACGCTGCGTCTAGAAGAGTATTATATTATCTGTGACTGCATATCGTTCGATTCCTTATCAGCCAAGAAGTGTTTTAAATTAGTATGGAGCAAGATTCTCTGTTTTAATAATCTAGTCTTCTATAAACTCTTATAGTCAGGAGATTCCTCCCATCCCATAATATATCAAATATGCGACAATACTTACTTACAATTTATACTCGGTGCACTGCCTGCTGCTGAATTCCACCATCGTACGGCACGTCATAAGCTGAAATTCCATCCATACCATCTGGACAGCTGGCGATCAACGACTGTTCGCTTTAGAAGAAGTTTTTTGCCTCGTGCTACCGAAATTTGGAATCAGCTCCCGCGGGCAGTGTTTCCAATGAGTTACGATTTGGGGACCTTCAAGAAAAGAGCGTACACCTACCTTAAAGGCCGGCAACACACTCGCCATACCCCTGGTATTGTGGGTGCAAGTGGGCGACGATGATCATTTACCATCAGATGACTCGTCTGCTCGTTTGCCTGCTCTTCCCATAAAAAAAAAAAAAAAAAAAAAAATACTTCTAGATACTAGCTGTGCGCCGCGGTCTTACCAGATATTTGTGATAGTACATACCTAGTTACTAAGGCTATAGAGCCTTCCTCGATAAATGGGCTATATAACACAGAAATAATTTTTCAAATCGTACCAGTAGTTACTGAGATTAGCGCGTTCAAACAAACAAACAAACTCTTCAGTTTTATAATATTAAGTATTCAACATTTTTTATATAGAGATAGAGTACAGCCAGAGTTACGTTACAAGCAAATACGCAAAATTTACGGTAATATTTTATAAACTTCCATTTCAAAAGCTCTTTCAAACACACTCAGTGTTACAGGTTACTACCATGAAATACACGCGCCCTCTTAAACAATAGTTTCACATGCCGCATGCGTTTCACTATAAACCTCAACATCTGTCGGTGTTGCCAGACGCAATAAATCAAAGCCCGAAAAAATAGAAAGGGCGCGGAAAAACTGTCATGGCTGCGACCAAGCTGCGACTATTCCCCTGTTTCTATATTTGATGTAGTACAAATATTATTCGATCAATATAGATCAGGTTATATCGGTTTATGTTTATTCAAATAAAATAAAACAAGAAAAAAATTAAAGTAATAACTATGTATTTGAACGATGTTTATTTTTTTTGTAGATTCAAAATTGATATAAAATTAATTTTATGTTACTTTGAACACATAAAATATTAAAGTTTAATAAATTCTACGCCATCCTTCGGTTTTGCATTAATAAAATTATGTCTTTCACCACGCACGTACAGGCTAAATGTAAAAATAATTAAATAGCATGTTCAATCCATCGTTACTTGCGTGAGGCCCTCAATAAATCTTCCCTTTATTCCAAATAATTACATAAATTATGTACTTAAAAATTCACAACCGATTCGTAATACGTACAGCAAAATAAACATTAAGTACTTTTTACTTTACATAAATAAGGCATCACGCAAGTTTTTTTCAATCGAACCTTCGAGACCATAATCTTTTTGTTTTTTAAACTCAAGTTAATAGACTATAGAAACTGCTATGTGGGTTGCCAGTCGAGAATATTATTACGTAGAAAGCTTGGTATAATCTATGTCATTATCATAATGTAGAGGGTTAACTGCAGAGACCAAGGCTTACCGTTATCCCATGAGGGGTTTAGGATTAATCCACCACACTGGCCGAATACGGGTTGATAGATATGTATATTTATACGTATATGTTTACGTATAATTTTCTATATCCGTTTTATCAGCAACTAGTTGATCCACGCGTCATTGTCTATGCGTTCTTGAACAAAATAACTTTAGTTATATGTAATAGACACTTAAACAGTAAACTATCGTTAAAATAGGTTCATTTTTATTAGGCAAAAAAAATTCTGATATTACTATACTAATTGTTCGAAATAATCATGTAATTATAAGAAATTTTGTATCTACAAATAATAAAAAAAGAATTTTACAAGTAAAATAACTGGATCAGCCTATTACAATTTACAAATAAATCCACGTGGATCAAAAAAAGAATTACAAAATAGCTAAAATATTATTTCTAGCGCCTTCAATTAAATATATTGACGTCGGAACTAATATTTTAAAGTACTCATCCACTCTCAGTTACGGCATTTCAGTGTTCATTAATCTTTCAACGCTTACTTGTAAACAAGCTTGTAAATAAAAATAAACATTTCGAGCGTCTGTCAATCTGGGGAATCGATATCTTTGATTCGAGAATGTATTTATTATTGTAAGAATCTTGTAAGAACACATTTAAATAAGAATGTAAATTTTCAATTTATGTTTAAAACATAACTGCGGCTTACACAATATTAAAACGAGGAATTTAAACTCATTTCAAATGTTTTAATTAACATATTTAATGCGTTTACAAAACGGCCTTATATTAATTTTAGCAAATTCTTGCTATTTAGAGTTGTTTAGAGTAGTATAAGAGTTAATTTTGAAATAAATAACTTGTTCGTATAAGATACTAAACGTTACAATCCTTAAAAAAAATTTTCACCAAAGATCGTTTATGTACCTACATTTTAATTTTAGCTCTACAAGTCATTTTATTAAATATTTCACAGAAATTATCTCATTAAATAATAACCAATAGTGTATTCAAGATGAAACAGATCGCTATCGATGTCACGTTTGCTTTAAGATAAAAATCTACAACAAACCGCGAAATCAGGTCACAGAACTACTAAAATAAACAAAGTAATTAAAAAAGGCTATTAACATAATGAAACTGGCAACATAAAGCATTTGTCATTTTTTGCATTTTAATCACAGATACAACAAGGCATAGAGTACAGACGTAACCCACACATAGAGTAATTATGAAAGCCCGCAAATCTCGGTAATGACATAATAATATAATTTAAATTGCAAAATGTATGCTGCATTCCCTCGGTGCGGCGTTAATAAAATGAATTCTGCGAATAGTTGGACGTTTCTTTGAGTTTCAGCTACAATTGTGTCGGTAAGTCGAGCAAATTTTTCGCAGGGACGCTCTACATTCTTTCATATGAAAATAATCATGAGTTTTTGTTATTCCAAACATAGAGTTATGTGAACAATTCTTAATTAATTGATTTGGTCATGCTATATCAGTTCCACTTAGCCTAAATATTGTTATTCAGAATTTGTAATAGCCAATCATTTGTAAAATTAATGTTGTTTTAATGAAATCTTTGTTTATATTCAACTTATAGGGGAAAATGTTTTCAAATAAAAACAGTTTTCCGATCCGATTTTAATAGAATAACTATTAAATAAAAGAGATGAAATCGGATCGGAACCTGAACTATTTTTCGCTGAAGGACGCTTAGCAAGAAAGATTTCTCTTACATGCGCTTTTAAAAATAGGTAATAGACAACAAAACTGAGCTAAATGCACTGAACAGGCTAAATGTATACAGTCCCTTATTCCCGCACGAGTCAAATTTAATTTAATGTCTATGACAAAAGTGCGAGAAGCGGGGCTATTTATGACAAGCTCAAAAGCATTTTTGCAGGGAGTTTCATGTGATAATTGACGTGTAAAATAAGTGAGAACAGTGATAGCTGCGTAATTTAATTCTTGAAGCGCAATTTTTCACTCGCAATTTTGCTCTAGAATAAAGAATTTTAAAGCGGAAATGGCTGCATCGTTTATAGCAGTAGGTATATCTCTATATGTGGGTATTTTTCGTCCACACCTTTTTTGTCCCATCCGTAAAAATAAATACTTTCGTAGATTTTGAATAAAATTTATGACTTTTTAATTTTTTTATGAGCTCAAGATCTGAAACACCTTTTATAGTAAAGGAAAATCGATGAAAGTATGTGAGTCTTCTTTCTTTAGATTTTCAATTTAAATTTTACAACAACTAATAAGTAGGAAGATACGTAAGTTTAAAAAAAAACAGGATAGCTGTAAACACGGGGCTTTTATTTCTCAAGCAAGAATGTTAAAAAACCTTATACCTTCCCATCCACCCATCCAAATGCTGACCTCGCCGGCCGCCGCTTCACCCAATTATTCCCCGCAACATGTACAACACACGGCTCGTTGGTCGAGGCACTGTTGTGAAAAATTGATATGATCCGTCGGGACCGGGGCTATTTATAACAATCGATATCGTCCGCAAGTATCAATTCTGGGGAATACAAGCAAAATGGGGATTTTCTCATCAGACCTTTTTGGGTTTCAACAAGCTAAGGTTCGTTAAGTTACGGACGAGAGATCTCCGCTCGACGTGAAAAGACTAGTTTTAACTGGGCTTATTTATGTTTTCCAGGTTTTATCCTTTTGGACAGAACATCTAGCTCATTGAATTTTGAATAAATACAATAAATAAATACGATACATTTTTTGGTTTTATTTGACCTGGCAATATTAATCCATGAATTATTCGTACAAGTTGACCTGCAAACTCAAGCAAAGAAAATTTAACACTTTCGATTAAGTTTACGTATTAAGAGCAGTAATTTAGAAGCTACTGACCGTATCCCGTAATATATTATCCTCCTCTTTTTCATGGTACGCCTTTTAATTTAAATGTAAGACTAACAATAAAAATTAAGTTACAATTCAGCTCATAATAAAATGAGCACTTGCTATACTCATTTTCAAAAAAGGTTAACAAATGCTAAAAAAAATCTTCGATATGAATACAAAAAACAATTAAAATTATAAACGATTAAACTGTTAAGCTGATGAGAGCAAGTTAAAGCAAAGCAGGTGTAGACCAATTTATTTCAAGCGGTCATAATTGTTGAATTAACACATGCTGCAGTCGGTACGTGTCTAATTAACAATAATTTTCAAGGGATTTAGAAATAGCTTTGTGTTCCATTTTAATCTAGACGGATTTGCATGTTTTTATTGGTTTCCATATCAATCAGTCCGTAGTTGATCCGTAGATTAACATATACCATAGATAATAGAAATAAAAAAAAGTTATCGATTTTTTCTATCGCAAATTTTCGAACTGGCAGTTAAAAAAACAGAAATAATAAATTTAAAAAGACCATAAATTTGAATTGACATAACCTTCGATCCAGAACAGTGCAAATGCAAAAATACAGGGCGTTCTCTCGTTTTCCCTCGTTTCTTATAAAAAGGGTTTAAGTACTGTGTTCCAAGAACCAACCTTAGGGCTCTCAACGCATCTACAGCTCTTCTAGATTTCTGAGTGTTCATGTATGGTAGTGTTTGTTTATCATTATACTACTATTCTATTGTATCTTTGGTTAAAACTACACTGGTATTGTTTATTTATAAAACCTTAAATTAGGAAGTACATATATTATGTTCTTTTATAACTATTTAAAGAAAAGTATGCGTAAAAACTGTAATTAAAATTTATGTAGGTACAAATACTTATTAAGTACCTATATTCTCGATATTCTCTTACCATATAAAATAGATACTTTATATTGTTATAGTTTGGTTTACATGGAAGAACTTTGAAAATATTGCACACAACGTATCCATTATATTAATCCATTCTCATTTTCCTAACCCATTTGGAAGCAATGGAAATCAAGCTTCGCCAAACCAAACAATCCTTTAAGTCTTTCGACATGAGATCATTATACAAACACAAATAAACAAAACCGATGTAATAACGAGTACATAAAAATTCTTAAATGTGATACAGCTTCCGTAAAGCGTAATCTTATACGAAAGTACAATATAAACTTTACGTAAACGGCTTAAAGTTTAATTTCCATTGAAGTTTATATTCTAGTGTGGGTGGGGTATAAATATGGCGTTAGTAAAAATATTGGATGAAATGGATAAAATTAGACTTCCCGTCGTATACTTACAATAGGGTCAAAGTCTATAAATAATCCTTAGTAATAGATCGAAAGCAGTGGTGCCTCAGAAAAATAATAGAACGCAGGAAGTTTATGAACCGGGGAAAAATTTATAGAAAGATATTTATTACATTTTATACAAATTGAATTTAAAGTTTAGAGAGATGTGCAACCAAAAATCTACGAAACGGCTTCACCAATTTTTAATCTGTACTTTTCTTAATTAGTAGGTATAGAATTATATGTTGTTGAACCTAGTATAGTATTAAATTATCTGTAGTTAAAATAAAGGGTGTTGTAGCAGAAGGATAGGGTCAGCTAGTTTTGTATAAATAAATGTTTCTGGACGCATACCACAACGCCGCGCCACGCCGTTTGGTCCCAAACTATGTTCAGTTGGGAACTTAGGAAACTTGTAATGTGGTAACTGCTGCCTACATACAAATCTTATGATAATATACAAAGCTCAATTATGTACAGAACTATTCGATAAATTCAAAGAAAACACCTAAGCAAGCTAAGCTAAGTAAAGTAAAAAAATCCTAAGCACTTATTATTTCTCCGGAACCTTGCAATGCTTCAGTTTTTATTTGCTTCTTTAACTTTCTAGTTATAAAACAAACTGTATTTTATCCCACTAATACTTTTCCTATAAAAGCATCAAACATAATTTAATTACACCAAAAAATATTTTAATACCACACTGGATTATATTTGCAGAGCACACGTTACCAAAATTAATTGCTAACAAGGCCCGCCATGACTCCTACACGAAAACTTTCATATAATTACTCATTTAAACATTTGTTCCCAACATTTATTCGTTAGGCTATTGTAAAGCTTACTTTAACATTTTGTTAGTGCTCTATGGTTGTAGAGCACAATATAGAGTAAAATTACACGACTCTATCTACCATAGTCTATGGTTTTTATTTTCACTATCTGTTCAAAGCTTCGTTCATTAGGCCGCGTTTCCACCTGCAAGAAAACTTCCGCGAGAAGTGTCCGACAGTCTGTCTGACAGCAACTTGCAAGTCTACTTGCAGGTGGAAACGCCGAGTTTACACATGCAAGCTGCTGTCAGACAGACTGTCGGACAGTTCTTGCAGAAGTTTACTTGCAGGTGGAAACGGGGCCTTACACGTAAAAAAATGCATCATTTTCCACAGTTTCATGTACCTAAATACTCTAAAGGATGAAAAGAAGCATCTTTTTTTCACAGAACCAGAAAGTCATGCAAGGACTGATTATTCCCTGTCCTATGCAGTAGGCGGACAATACGATTGTGGCCAGCTTCAAAAGAAAGGGTGTTGGCTGCCCTACATCGGTCTCTTTATAACGTAGAATGTTGGATTAAGGACGCTATTACGTATTTTTACAAAAACACGCTGTTTTACGGTACCATTTTAACTTAAAGCAATTGCACGTGAGAACATAGTAATATCTTAATTTAAAGATAATATATTCAGCTCTACGTTCATCTTATAAAAATTGTACGACGTCATACAAAATTGTCGCTGAAATACGTTTTTTCCATCACAATAAACGCATAAAATGCAAAAAAATGGGGTCTAAAGCGGTACCATTTTAGGAAAATTAAGAGCCTAATCTATTTTCTTAACTATATCTTATTGAGGGATATATAGTCCTTTATATATGGTGTAATTTTTATGAATCTAAATCAAAATTTTATTTCAATTATGAGCTAAATTAAAAATACTTGTCGATTTCTTCATACATTTTGTTCTCGCGGTTCGTCAGACCGCGCTCAGAAGCGCTCTTGGAAGGACGGGTGTATCGCTCCTCGTGCCAAAAATAAAAACGAAATAAAAAAGATTATTGTGCGTGCACTGTCTTTTTCGTGATTTGAAATATTTGATACTTTATAAGAGTAAACTGTATAAGTTTCATATTCCAATTATTTGTAATTTTAAAATTATGTTTTAAAAATTACCTTGCCTGAGATTCTCTTTTTTATGGGTTGTTGAATAGGAATAGCGGCAAAGTTTTGAAGTAGACTAGTAGGAAGACTATTATGATGTTGGTTAATGTGTATGAGTATAAGATGGCGCCGACGAAAATTTGACTTTTTTTCGTGATGGGTGTCATTTTCATGGTTT
>CAJQZM010033574.1:44430-56675 GCA_907164665.1 Colias nastes
AACCATGAAAATGACACCCATCACGAAAAAAAGTCAAATTTTCGTCGACGCCATCTTGGATTGTTGTTTCATAAAAATAATATTTGCAAATGTGTTTGCTACTTAGGAAAAGTTCAGATTTAAAGATATCATAGGTAATGTGACGAAAATAATTTATTTCATTCCGACCGTTTCTCGGAATAACATACATTTACTAAGAATTGCATACAATGCCGGGTTAATATATTGCCGCCTGCCGGTAACATAATATTATGTATGATAATAATTCTTAAAAAAGTATTTTATACATTTCTTAAAAAGCTTCGATATTGTATACAATAATACAATTCATTAACTGATTATTATTCAAATTGTTGTAAAATAGTCACACTTTTTTAAGTTGGTTGAATACTCTAAAATACTTATAAGGATTACGATCCTACTAATAAAAGTAACAAAATGAATTTTTAAAGTTCCCAGTAATCTTCTGGAATCAATTTCAATAAAAATATAAAAAAAAATATTATATCAAGTATGAAGATGGTCTATAAAATGGATTGCGCTATGTTTACGTGAGCGTGATGTTCCCGTGAACCACGTTGCAACGTTAAATACCTAAATTTGAGTAACGCAGATATGTGACAGCGTCCTTAATACTTGCTACTTTCTTGTTTAATTTTGCGTTCATAATCAACACTGAACGTGAGAACGCTTTAAAGTGCTCGAGATGAAGGGTGAAATAATATACTTAATTAATAGACATAAAGTTTTAAATCTTTTGCTTTTCTTAAGATTTTAATGAGAAAACTTTTATGCAGTATTTAACTAAGCCTTTTTTTGGAAATATGTACATCGATTTTCTATAATAAATCCAGGAATAACAGATACATTTAGGATTTTATATAAATAAAGGTTATGAAGAATTTATTACGCTACGCACGCAGTCACAGATAACAGTTAGTTAAGTGTAGATTTAATATTTTCTAGTAACTAGTTTATATTCTTAAAGTTTCCTAGTGCTTTAACAATAACAAAATACAGAGCACGGGAAAGCACTTGCAAGAAGTTTTTATCCTTTTTCTTTCGCAAAGGTCAACTTTTCTACATAAATCTTGCGAAAAATAACAATTGAGCAGCGTTTTTAAGCGACTTATGGTAGATTAGAGATTTATTCTGAAAATACATGGTGGTTCTCTATGATTTTTCCGAGAGATTCCATTATCCATTATCTTATCCAAATACCGTGCGAGTGAAGCCATGTTCTGACGCTATATTCAAAACTAGCTGCTCCGCGCGGTTTCACCCCCGTGGCTTCACTCACACACTTCACTGTTGGTCGTAGCGTGATGATATAATATAGCCTATAACCTTCCTGGATAAATGGGCTATCTAACACCGAATGAATTTTTCAAATCGGACCAGTAGTTCCCAAATAAGCGCGTTCAAACGAACAGCTTTATAATATTAGTATAGATTAAGTCAAAGAATAATATGTTTTCACAAGTTCACGAGACAAGAATCCAAATGCGATTATATTAATTCTATTCCCGTTATTATCTTTGCCATTTTCCGCGAAAAATATTCGAAAATATATCCCTATTCTGTAGAATGATGAAATGACGGATATCAGAAGGGCTCTCCTGCCTTTCTTGAAAATTAATGAGCATTTACATCCAATATCTACGGCATTTACGGACGAAAAGGATCATATAGATTATGGGCAAATTATATTTGCATATATATTGTTAGATTCTATTCGTATAATAAAATCTGGATCGATGTTTGTGGAAGATATGAGAAAACATATTTTTGGGACTTAAAGGTTTTATTTGACATATTTCTTTAGGCTCTGGCCTCTGTAGCGTTATTAAATTTTTATTAGAATGGAAGAAAATAAGCTTGCTTCTATACAACTAGGGAAAGTTCACAAAAAAAACAAAAACATACCGTGGCAATCGGGATAGACTCAGCCATGCTGACGAGCTTTTGAGTCTTTGACACCCGAACCTATTTATTCTGTGCTCGAACAGTGCTGATTTCTAGTCTGTTACGTTATTAGATTTTTCGTCTGTTATTCTATGTTTACGTGCAGAGTTACATAATCGTCTTTTAAATTTTAATGCTTATATTTTATTTCAATCAGTTCACTAATAAGTACCTTATAACGTACGTATAAAAATGTTTGTATCCAAACTGTGGATAATGTTGTTGGTTGGGCAGTTCTACCTGTATTTAGATTAAGTTTTATTGTACAATTAACCACTGTTCTGCTGCTTACTAAGTATCCCTCCTTATAAAGAAAAATAAAATAAAATAAAAATTCTGCGGATTCTGAAACAAAATCTAATATACATAAGAAGTCTATACTTATTCCCTGTAAGTACATACATTAATTTTCCGCTCCAGTAGATAAAGCTCTTCATACGAAAACGCGCTTGTTGTCACCCCATTACCAATACATTCGTATCGATATTAAGGTTAACGCACGCCTGAATCAAACTGGCATTTCGTAAAGTAACGCATTTACCAAAAAACGTTCATCAATCATTGATCAATCATTACACAGTGAAAGTATATCATACGTTCTAGAAAAGGATATCTCATGTCTCTTATGCATGCAGTCCTTTACACAAACTGAAACAACTCTATGTATTCAATAGACTTTTTCTAGAAGCATTTAAGAATCGTCATATTATCTTAGTTTTATTGTCGTTTTACCATTATCCAGTTATGCCATTTTTACGCGCTATAATAAAACATTTTTGGTATGGACAATTCAACAATTTAAAATTATTGATACAAAGCAATTGATTAGTCCTTGTAATGAAAAGGTCTTTCTCTACTTATCTCTTCTATGGCTTGCCAAGAATATGATCATCACTTAGATATATTATATGTAGGTATGTCTTCTTTTTCGGTATCCTCATAAGTCATAACGACCTATGCACATAGAAAAAATTGATAACACACTATAAATTACGCAAAAACGACTGAACATATTTTTATTTTGTTTTATTTTATCTCCAAACGTATCGCAGAATAATTACTGAATTCTATTAAGAGAAAATTGTACAGGATAATCAAAAATGAAAAAGCAGTTCAAAATTCGTCGGGTAGTATTATAATTAAGATTGTACAAGTTTTAAACGAGAAGATTAAATTTACTCTTCTGAGTGCAGCTCCAGTCTCTCATTATATTCGATAAACCGAATTTAAAAAGTGTTTACTCTGTAATCTGTTAAAATGAGAAGGCAGCTGAACTCTTTGAAAGTTTTCTCCTAAATTTATTTTTAATTATCAATTTCTGCTTCGTAGGTATTGTTATTTTAAAATTAAGATTACATACATATTAACAAAAACATATCGCAAACAAGAGGTTTTAAAATTTTTCATTTAGGAGAGTTGACAACAAATCTAAAGAAATGAAAATTATTTTGCTCGAGTAAAATAATCAAATGCATGAATCAGTAATAAAACATAAAGACTTTTACCCAGATAAAGAGTAAGATTAATTTAAAATTCAATATCACTGTTAAATTCTTTGACCGAGTACCTACCTATTAAAAATCTTTTTAATAAATGCTCCTCTCTTACGTGGGTCATATAAAATGAAAATAAAAGGGAAAGGTCCTTATTAAATTAATCAAAGTCAAATTATTTTTATAAGTGCGGGTCCTTCCAACTAATTTGTTGAAATTTTAAATCCGCTTTTAATGAAAGAAAAATATGCTAAACTCTATTCGCCTGCCACGTTTTCTCCGGGAACCAATTCTTTGTGGGCAACCTATTATCACCTGAAAATAATTTGGATAACCCAACCTTTTTCCAAAATAATATCTAATTCTTACTGTATAGTACCTACTTACGACTACATGATACATCATCTTTCAGTTAAAACAAACGTTTAACTTGAACACAGACAGACAGACTTGTAATACTGTTTAATTATTGCTTGCATTTTTTTCCTTCGAGAAAAAGCTCTCAGTTTTTATTACCTCAACTCAATTATTTTGTTCTTACATAAATTAAACTGACCACACAAACATTAGGTACGATACCAAAGCTAACCTTTTACGCGTAATCCCAGTTTAACCTTATCAAGCATATCGCAGGTAAATAATGAATAATAAAATATAATTATACAATAACCACAACGTTCATGGGTCAGCTGATACGGGAAGGCTATTACCAAGATGCGATCTTGCGAAAATAAACTTTGTGCGAATGATATAGAGTCCTTTTAACGGTGATGAACATTTAATACAATTATGTACTATTGTTTTCCAGTAACATGGTTCAGTCGTGAGAATAGTAAGTTATACCCATACCTTTATATGCATTGAGTGGGCTGTTAGCATCATAGATTTTACAAGCTATAAAACCAAAACTATAGTTACTTTAACCATTTTCGGGATGACTACCACTCTGAATGAAGATATAATTTATGCCGTGATACAATAGTCCATTTAATATCTGATAGAGCGGAAGATAACGCAAAAACATTATGTTTAGTGATATAGATATGATTATAGAGATTTAAAATCCTAAATTATACATAAGACTCTTTCTATGTATAAATTATATGTATTTTAGGTATTCACGCTACTGCTGCAAATGTACTGTAAATTTAGATATTACAAGCATGTTGATATAGAGCTACGTAAGTAAACAAATATAACACCACCACGCACCACGTACAATCTGCATAGCAACCAGCTCGAACAAGAAGATAATGACGAATACCTGGAGCAATTAACGTACCCCTGGTTATCATGCGGATCCCACTTGGGCAGAAATTAAAATGACCGCTACTTACACGAAACCGTAGCAGACCTTTGGAATTTCTACAACTTCTATATAGTACAATTTATTAGTAGAGCTTTTGTTGATTCACCATACGTAAGCTTTCCTTACATATGTAGCTATAAAATTGTAGCTTTTTTATCGTTTATACTTTATAGTTTAATAACTAAATTGTAATAAGCAAACTACAATTATTTCCCAACTAACAAAAAAATCGACTTCGAAATACTGTAAATTCATCATTGCCTGCTATCACGGAATCATGAAACTTATAACAAATTATTAATGTAGAGTCTACCATTAACAAATCTTTAAATTAACTCGAACTTAAATCTATAAGCTCCGTTAATATCCATCAATCTTTCCCACCAACCATTCCCAAGTACTATTTACTTTATTTACTACTAGCTTTCCACCCGCAGCTTCGCCCGCGCAGTCAAAGAAAAACCCGCATAGTTCCCGTTCCCGTGGGATTTCCGGGATAAAACCTATCCTATTTCCCGGGATAAAAAGTAGCCTATGTCCTTTCTCGGGTATCAAAATATCTCTACACCAAATTTCATGCAAATTGGTTCAGTAGTTAAGGCGTGATTGAGTAACAGACAGACAGACAGAGTTACTTTCGCATTTATAATATTAGTATGGATTTAATTATTTATGTACGTCACGTGTTACATTACGGTGTAATGGGAAGCCAGCTAAACGGCTAATTGCAGCGGCATTATAGACGCCGTGCAGGGGAAGGGATTTCTAATTTGAACACGTAAGTTTAATCGAGTTCCATCTGTTTGAACATACTGGCCTGGGACTGACCAGGATTGAGCGAGAATTTGGTAGAGTACTTAATATTTTCTAGGGTCTGATTTTACGCGAGTATTATACATTCTTTATATCACCACGCTAGCTGTAAAGTGTCCGAAACATCGGGTTTATAATATAATGAATAAATGGCGTTTAAAATCCGTTAAAATCTTTAATTTCTAAATGGTAGAGTACTTAATGTATCCATGTGTTTAATGCTGAGAAAGTGTTTACTTACCTATGTGGTAAAGGCATTTTTCCTCTTCAAGTTTATATTTTATTAGATGGTTTACGAAAGAAAATAGGTTAAGGTTCACTTTTTGCAAAGACAATTGAACTCTACATTTCAAAATACATTGTATATGTTGAATAAACTGATGTAAATCTGTACGTAAACCTTGCATTTCCCGGGTAAGTAAATGTTTGTACCACGGCCAGGACAATAGTAGTCAATAGTGTAACGCTGTTACTCCAATGTGGGTTTAAATACCATCTGGCATCAAGTAGTAGGAGTCAATGTTGCTTAAACCTCTCCAGTTTATGAGTTCATTTGCTTTAATTATTTACTAAACAGTACTTATTGCACTCTTTTATTTCGAGGGTAACTTAATAACCTATTCGATGTTGATAAAATAAAATTAACTTAAAATGTAGAGACAATCGTGTCTAACCAACATTTATGGCTTAAATTGCATAGACCTGAATACATTTAACAAACTAGGTATTCGAGCTCTACATTTTATGGTCAAGTGAGAAACTCTACATTACTCGTAATCTTGTGTTCCAGTGTCGGTTCAAACATAAAATACAAAAAACAAACGTTATAATCCTCTGTGAAACGTAAAATACGTTACAGAGAATCCATCAGACTCCCTAACACTTATAATATATTCTAGAAAAAAAAAAGATGGTTTAAATTCAGCATCGCTTAATATAATAACGCTCAAAATGTAAAATCATTTTGAGCCCATGAAAACAACCCACGAAAAATTAATGTTGCGTAAAATTCACATTTCACTAATTTTCGATATAGAATCGAACTCGGACTAATCTCTGAAAAGAGTTCTATCGCTTATAATCCTTATTGATTCCTCATTTGTATCTCAATCAAGCTGTGTTCGTAAAGTGCTAAAAATGTTAGTTCCAGCACTAAGAGAATCGTTAGTAAAGTTTATATTAGAAATAATATAAAAATTAAGAGCATATCCTGTAAATATGTACTATTTAAGTCACAAATTAAATAGTAATGTAACACAATAATAATTAATTTCCAACTTGACTGAGATATTGTGTTTTTACGCTAATCGTTAGAGCGAAGAGACGGTCCCGAAAAAGGTTAAATTAATTATACCTACCTGTTTTAATTATTACCTACACTTGAAATAAATGGGCTGCTATTTAGTTATATTTGTCTACATTTAGAGACGACTTGTTATGGGTATCATTTAACAGAAACTTTCTGAAATATTTTATTTTATGGTTAATAATTTTTTGCGCTCTCTCAGCCTTATAAATGACCCCTGAAGTTCCTTGACTGTGTTGAATGTCTCTACATTTAAATAAATACAACCACGTCCTATGGCTTGTAATGAGTAGAAATTATTAACTTTACCTTAAACGAAGTAGGAGAAATGAATCGAACACGCTTAGAATAATAAATGAACAATTTATAAAACAATTGTTATAGGGCTATTGGTCATACATAGAGCGGTTTACACGTACCACTACCGATTGAATACAAGTCATTTATGGAGTGGTTTACTTTTAAGGAATGCAACACACGCTTTAAGAATTACGATTGCGAAAGTCCAGTTAGTGGCGACGAACGCGGGTCGGATCAGTATAATACACTATTCAAATGATATCTAAGGCTTCAACGCTCACAATACGAAACCAATAAATCAAGTATGCAAGATATTACGTACCTATTGCGAAGCGCACGCCTTCATAATCGCGTTATAACAGATCCATTCACAAGACACGGATATGAAAACAAAAAAACACCTCAACTCAAAACACAACACAAAATTAACAAAAACACCAAGTTAGCGGGCGGCACGGTGGCACACGGTTTCAGAACATTTTCTGGAGGATATAACAAAAAACTTGCACAATATTTGAACAGATGGGAATTTATTTTCGTTGGTGCGCGACGTAAGAACTCTCGCACTTCGAACACGCCGCCACCCACGAGGAAGGAATCACAGCACTGGACCGGAATCATTTGTTTGGCTGCGTTCTCTTCAGAACGATATCGCCGTCTCTTTCCGAGCAGTTTGTTAAAGCGACACCTTCTGGTCCGTAAACTCAAACTCTAAACTCTACAAACTTTCACGCAGGTTGCTACTTAACTAGCTCTACCGGAGTTGCAAACATTGCGTTGTTTCTGGCTAGGTGACTCTGTTATCAAACCTTGTAAACTCTATATACCATTGGAAAATAACCACGTATTACCTTATTGTAGACTTGTTACGATTAGATGGGAATAATACCAAGTTTAAAAGGTAATATTGTTTCTCGGTAGAGTCAGGCCGTCAGGGCGTGTTTACTTGTAGAGCAGCATAAATTATCTTTTATTTATATTATAATATGTATATTTCGGCTCTTGTTGATATTTTAATGTATCTGTTCTTACTTAATCCAATTTCGAATACTTCTTTTAGTTAAGGAAATCTTTCAATTATTTTCAAACCTTGGTCAAATCAAATAAGCATTGGTCAGGTTTTCGAAACATTTGCTTATCTTCAATTTCATTTCTAAACAACTTCTGTCCTTCAAATATTTCTATTCGAATCGCGAATCGCCAAATAATTGAAGATATTGGAATTTAAATTAAGCTTATTCTTAAGATAATAAATCTTTTTGATTGGATTTTCATATTATATATTTTGTTTTGCAGATACATATATATTAATTTGTTGAAATATTTTGTAGAACATCAACTTATGAGTTGAACTAAAACAAGAATTACCCTTCAATAATCGGCTGTTTACAAATTTAAAATGAATTAAAATTACAATTTTTACACTGAATCAAATTCCCATAAATTTATCGCATTTCTGAAATGCGTCAAGAATACATATTACTAAAATGACGAAGTAACGAAATGGATGGAATGGTGGAAAATAATGTAGTTACTCCTGTTAAACTTGAAGATGTAATACTTCGACAAAGAGACTAATTCCATGTGGAACCATAATAGTGAAACTGTGAGTAAAAGTACAAGTTACACAGTTAGGGAACAATGCGGGTTTTTCTTTACTTACGCGGGCGAAGCCACTTGCGGAAAGCTAGTATAACACGTAAAAATTAAAAACATATTATGTGACCACTGGGCGGACTGGAAAAACATCAAAATAAACTTGCTAGCCAACAGATTAAAAAAAAAACACGTATCAAAAGCGTTTTAAAAGAAAAAACATCATTCAATCATCATCTGCTATTTGAATGTGTTCTTTAGTCAAATGTGCCAGGCAACAATATCTGCTTATAGCACATACTGCTGATTGCATAATTAATAAAATGATCGGAATAAAATGCGAAACTACAATGGTGATAACGTTAAACTGAATATAAATCACTTTTTGTTAGGACCAACACTGCTGTCTATGAAAAAAATATAGAAATAATATATAAATAATAATAATATAGAATAATAATAAGCGGGTGCAATTAAAAATAATGTTTATATACAAGAGAATAAAATAAAATACACTAAGACCATAAAAATATGTATTTACGATGTGAATGTCCATAATCAATTCTAATCTTCAAAAACTTAAGAAATCTGCAAAATATCAGAAATATTCGTAATTCAAGTAAAATTTAACTTATCGACACTAACGTAAAGACACTTTACAATTTAATTCTGTGTCGGTCAGTTCTGACACCACCCTAATTAAATTACTGTTTGTAAGCATATTTTTTGGTTCGTATCCTGAGGAAATCCATGATTCTAATATATCAGTACTTGGTAATAGAGTTCTTAATGTATTCCTTATATAAATGTATGCTTGTGGGGAATATCTATACACACTTAACGCGAAATTCTTCAAGTCGTCCGTATGTCTAGTGGGCATGGCTAGAACCAAACCGTTTGTATCTTCCTTCATTTTATCTTGCAAGGATAACAATATTCTAGACTTCTTCCGTCTCTTTTGGTTGAGTATATTTTTCTTCATTTCGATAACCTCTTTGAGCCTTGTTAGAAATCTACTCTGTCGGTTGTAGGCCCGCATTGTATACCTATACTTCTCTTTCATTTGTACGGCTTGTTTTTGCATTTTCTGCACTTCTGAAAATAGTTTCAGCACCTCAACATTGATTTCTGTGTTCTCTAATCTCTCATTTTTACTGGAATGTGTGGGTCCGTTCGTTAAAGGTTTGTCGTTCTCATCATATTCCATTTCATATTCATTATCGGAATAATATTCTTGATCTTCATTGTCTAGTGTGTCTTCATCTATGTATTCAACCTGTAATGAAATTTGTATGAAACTTTATGTTTTAAATGACTTCTTTAATGTTAACGTTTAATCGAGATGATATAAAAAATCTAAGAAACAGTTCAAATTTTTGTAGTAAATTATAGATATCATGTGATTTATACTTATCTCAATTGTATTATTTTGTTGGCTATATAATAATTGAAGAAATGCAATAATGTATTTCTTGTTACAATAATGATTTCTACAATATCAATAAATGTTTATACACAAGAACGTAATAGAGTATAGCAAAATAAATTCAAGATATGGTAAAAAGGAAAAACCATAAACCAGATGTTTATTTTTTTCTATTGTTACTAGTAAAAACATACCTCTAAAACATGTTTAGGCAACTTCAGCGAGGGCACTGCCTTACTCATAAGCACTACAACATTATTTGCGTTACACTCAAAGCAATCAACGGAGAAATGTTGCACACATATATAAGAGTAATCTGTTGGCGTCCAATTGTTCCTGCCAGTTAAATCTGTCCATATTTGCCTTAGATTGGGATCTTCAGGAAATCTATAACAAGTGGTTGATATTTTTTTTAAATTATGAAACTTAAATATCATAAATTACATACGGTTTGAATTGTCAATCTTAGGTAACAAGCCATTATATAGCCAGTCTGTCGCTGTGCCATTTTAATTTATAAATTTATTTTAGAAAGATTGTTTAAACTTAATTTAAATACATAATATTATAAATGTTGAGTTAGAACATAATATGGAAGAAAAATCATCTTGTTAGGGTCAATAAATGTTATTATTGTTATTAAATATAGAGAATGTACATAAATTTTTAAATCTGTTCAATTTCAGGTTTATAGAGCAAGTTGTATTTGAAATTTTCAACTTTTCGTCTAAATAATGTTATGGCCAAAGACTTACGGAAAAAATGAGTCAGAATTGAAATTCTTCGAATCCTCACATCCCAACACAGCACATGTTTTTGATATCTGTGTATCAGCGTCACTATTTTGCTTCAACTCAGGCGCCACCTTAGCTAAAAATTTAACACCACATAACCTCTCAAAATAAAACTTCAAACAAAATTAATTCAAAATCCGTTTAATATTTCAATACAAACCGATGGGAGTAGACTTATGTTTTTCATCATTTTCCTTAATCTTAGCTAGGCCTTGACTAAAACTCATGTTTCACAATTTATTACCAATCGGCGGGATTTCTGGAGACACTAGCAAATTATTTACACATAGGTACGCAACTCACAAAACATTCACATGACTTATTTATATATAGTTCGCTGGTTATTGCATAATTTGTATTTTATTTCTAATTGTGAATAATTTAAACTACTTTTATGCGAAAACTATAGAAAAGCTATAGGTATTAGAAATCTATAAAGTCGTCGCTTGTCGTTTCTACTTTCTCGACAGTTTTGAGCTTAGGTTTTGAGTATTGCCAGCCGCTAGGAGTAATAGTGTTCTGTGGCCAGCTGCAGCCTGCAACTTACGAGATATCGCGCCGCGCGGCTTGCCGAAATATCAAATAATGAAGATGCAACAATGTCTAATTTCAGTAATTTCATATTCGTATGATGCCTATTGCCTTTTAGTTTCTACCTACCTACTCAATTTATCGGTCAAAAAATGAATTGACCGAATCAACGTACGTTGTATACGTAGTATATTATTATTAGTCTGTGGTATAATAAAAACGCAAATTTCAAGGCGAACACCGATTGCACTGATTTTAAAATATAAACGTTGGTTCAGTTTTGCGTCGATAATCGCCTCCCTATTCGTTCGAATGCAAACTGAAACTTGGAAGTTGGAATTTGGAACCAGCCGTGTTCCGTATGAATGTGGAGTCTGTGATTTTTCGTCCCTTTTTGCAATTTATAATCCTAATTAAAGTTAAACTTCAGGCCAAGCCTGTATTTGCGGGATAAATTAAGCGTTATTCAAATAAATGTTATTATTCTAATTTAGTAGGACATGATCAAATATATATCTGTATCTGACATCTGTTTAATTTAAATTTACTTAAAACTTGCATACAATATTGTAGTCACGTCATTACGATTTACGCTTGTACGCTTAATAATAATAATAATACAGGCGTAGGGATGTGACGACCCCATCGCCCCCGGATGTCATATGTACAATAGATATCCCAACCGTGCAGTCAGTCACCCCGCAGGGCACCT
>CAJQZM010033575.1:0-29906 GCA_907164665.1 Colias nastes
TCCCGGTCCCGCAATTCACCGTTTGCTCGAAGGACCAATGTAATGGGATAAAATATAAGATATGAGATATAAAATATAAGATATGAGATATATGATGAGAAAGTCGCTTTTTCTGTCCCTATGTATGCTTAAATCTTTAAAACTACGCAACGGATTTTGATGCGGTTTTTTTTAATAGAACGAGTGATTCAAGAGGAAGGTTTTAGTATATAATTTATTAGGTTTTAGACAAAGCGGGCGAAGCTGCGGGCGGTAAGCTAGTATAACAATAAAGCATGAAATTGTCTATCAATTAAACAGCTCTAGATAGAGATAGAGATGTTAAAAGTGTTTTAGGAATTAAAACAAAATCCAGTCACAATGTATATTCAAAGAAAATATACAACATATTACCTCTGTACATAATAAAATACAATTGGATAGATTTCCCTCTTAAACCCTCAGGGAAGCTCAACATTTTTCAAATACGATAAAACATAAATTTTTATTTCAATACAAATCTAATAGAGCAATCGTCTCCGGGGAACGCGATAGTGTTACAAAATAAAAGCTGAATGGAATATATTTGTTACCACATTTTTATGTATTTTTTTGTTGTTTGCATTCCTGCATATTACGAATACGATTAATAATTATATATAAATTATGTGTTTTATGTATATATATATAATTTAAATTAATAAATTTAATTACTTTTAGAACTATAATAATGTATTTAGTTTTTCTATTAATATTCAAAGGCGAACAGTTAATTAAAATATTGAGTAAAGCTAATTAATTATTGCTGTTTGGATAAGAAGTCAATCAACAAAATAGTGAATAAAATTGATGGACAGAAGTTATAAATTGTAGATAATAATATAAAAAATAAATAAAATCAAAACTATGTACAAATGTCAAGTTTAAAACTTTACTGAAACATTTCCAGCTCAATACACATAAAATTTGAATAAATACTTAAAAAAACATTGTTTTAAATACTTTGATTTTTCGAATGCTTTTGTTGTTAATAATATTCCGAAATCGTCTCGAAATATGGAAAAATATTTTGACACGATTTCCGATTCAATCGATTTTTGTTTGTTCGAAATCGATAAAGGCAAAAACTGCTAAACTAACTTTTATAGAGTTTTCAGTAATCACCAATACGTAGAATGTTTTATCGATATTTTGTATAATTTAATGATCGTTGAGTATGTCGGAAAATATCGAGTCCATGGGGATCTAATTAGTATACACTGTGACTGAAACTGCGCCGTTAAAATATGAAACTTTATCCAAGGTTTTTTTTAATTATTTATAGCAGTCTAAGCTACACTTTATATAATACTAGCTGTCCCGACAAACGATGTTCTGTCTTACTCTTATTACTTAGGGGTATGAAACATAGATGTTGGCCGATTCTCCGATCTACCAGGCACACAAGATTTCATGAGGATCGGTTCAGCCGTTTCGGAGGAGTAGGGTAACTAACATTGTGACACGACAATTTTATATATTATAGAGATTGTCTTGCTAGTTTTCTTGACTTAGGTACTTAAAAATCCATTATTATTCTCAAAGTAGTCTTATAGCAAAAAGGATCGATGGATAAAAAGCGAAAAATCTGAGTAGGTAGGTTGATAGCTAAGTTCACTAGGTATACTTCATGTGAAAGTAGTGACTGTACTTACTTATATTATGACTATTCTTAGTAATATGACATATTTTCACTTTTAAAGTAACCCGTTGCAATTCTCAAATTGCTACAAAAAAAAAAAAAGATGTCCGTCTTTTTAATTAGCTAAAACTTCCGAAAACGATTCAGCTGACATCGAGATAATTGTATACCTACGTCAATATAATTTGTAACTAATGAGTAATCACCTAACCGATGCGTGGTTAATATAAAGCTGGACCAAATTTTGCATTAATTTAGAGGCATATCACGTGACATTCATTAAAATTTATCTCGCTCTAATTGCAATGCATTTATTATTACGGGTCAATTATGTTCAGGGATTTACAAGGATTTGTGATCTGGATTACAAATTCTGCATAAATTATGTATAGTATTGTTAACTAGCCACACATAAAAGCTAACTCCCATAAAAAGTAATAAAATATAGCCTATAGTTGTTAATAATAAAGTAGCTTTTTATAAACCAAAATATAATTACTTAATATTGATCCAGTAGTTTTTACGCCTACCTATTCAATACAAATAAAAAATAGAATTCCTCCACTCTACTTCTAAGTTCCACTTATTTTATTTGTTTCTTTATTTAACAAATTAAGGGCTGATTTTTCAATCCTTGGGTTAAACTTATTCGTCGAATAATGTATAAAACTACCATTTTAAAAACGTATTCTAATTGCCCGTATTTGACAGTTTACGTGACATTTTAATATTATCGTGTAACACTTTATTGGACGGATACGCTGTTATAACCAAGCATTGAAAAATCGGCCCTAACATGAATAAAAATAATAGATAAATAAACAGTTTGTTCAAAGATCGCTACACCAAGTACCAACCACTAATGAAAAATAACAAAAAACACCTACGCGTAAAATATACAAAAAAAACTAATGCGTGCTTTGCTTGTTCTTCAGCGTCAGAGTCTGTGACGCTGACATTTTGACAACAGCGCTTTGTAGCTTGTTGTTTTTAAACTTACTATAAACAGTTGATTGCATAAATAAAATATACCTTTCATATAATAAAAAATCTTAATTCTTATTCCTTTAATAACAACAACAGCTTATTCGATTATCAGTCATACAGTCATAACATACTCTTTCATATTTATAATATAAAATTTACTTTGCCAAATGAAAAAAGTTTCCAACTTTGTAATATCCGCTTTAAGATTGGACGCAAAAGGATCGAAAGTCGTAAATTTAATATTCTTTTGATTACAATGATTGCTTCGTCATTATTGTAATAACTTCTTCGATGTTTTCCCATTTTGGACGCGCAATGAACTGTGAATGTTCATTACTTCCATGAATAAATCCGACTTGCGATGTTTTTCAGTTTGAATAATGGAAAATCGTTGTTAACATTTGAAATTGAAACGGTATCGTAAAACTCAATTAACGCTGTGCTTTGAATGTAAATTGATATTATTTTTCTGAAATAAGAAATACAATAAAACTGGATATGAAAAGATCTGGTTACACGAAGATAACCAGTGTTTGTTAGGCACATCTTTTGGTTAAGAGTTAAGACGTAGATACTTACTATTGAATTTGATAAAAAATATTACCTATCTACTTAACCTCATGGAATAAATTATTTTCTTTCTCAGTTTTTATGTTATGTGTGTATTATATGTGAATAATTACTGTAGTGGCAACTACTAAATAATGAGAAAGACAACATTTATTTCTACATTTAAACGTAAAAAAATAAAAATAAAAAACCATTATAAATCGATACGGAGCCAAAAACATTCTTATTGATATTTAGAAACAGGATTAGGACACTGTAAATTATTTTCTTCCATCCATCGACTTTCACGATTGTTTCCTTCCCTGAATATTTTATATTTCCATAAACTTTACGATGGTGTCATTTTTATGACAAAAAGAAATATTTGTTGTCACTGTAATATAAAATAATATAGGCATGTCCCTTTATTTATGGCCATTTATGGCGTATGTTATAGTGGCGACTGGCGTATGTTATTAATATCATAAAAAGCATTTGTAAATATACAATGTCAACGCTTGCATTAGGCCGTGGTTTCCCTCACGTTCTGTTCAAATAAAAATGCTGATTTGCTAATGCAGGCTCTAATCTTTTTCTGCGCCAAATTTCATCAAGATCCGTTTTGCCTGATAAAATAACAGACATCTAACAATTCTCACAAAGTATTACGTACCTACTCACTTGAATGTTAACACAAAGTTTAATTAAGTGAGTGTAAATTATTAAATTTGTTGATATATTTATATCTATTTATCGATGAAATTAATAAATTTTATAACATTTGATTTAATTAATATCTAAATGTAATAACGCTTTGAATGTTCACTTTTACACACATTTCCAATCACATTTCAGTATTTATTCAAATTAATCAATATGCTGTTCAAATTAAACGCTCAATATTTGGTTCATCATACAGCAATGTTAAAATTTTAATAATAATGTATCTCTATATAGTGCAGTCATGGGCAGGCTGCGGCTGGTGTCCCATAACACATTAAAACTCTCAAAAGGGCCTCTGCGTGTTGGATCCGTGTCCCCACGTAAGCCTTCCAAAAGACCGGGTACCGTCCTTCTGGTGGTACCCGAGTATTATGGAGATGAGAAACATAATAATAATAAAAATTCTTTATTGTACACACAAAAGATGAAAACACAAAACAATTATACAGTAAAAGATACAAGTACAGAGGGCGGTCTTATCGCTTGGAGCGATTTCTACCAGACAACCACTGTGCGAAGGAAAGCTGCAGAGAAACGTAGTAGGTGGTGCACAACTGAGAGTTGAATTTTAATACAAGTATGCAAAGTACTACATATAAATATATACATACGATATATACATAAACAATATAAATACATACAATACATACATATACAATATATATACATACATAAATAATACATATACTTATATAAATATACATAAAATATAAATATATAAACTTACCAAACAGTGTTAAGGTTCATCATCATTATCATCATGAGCTTTAGTAAGGCTTATTCAGATTTCCTTGTGATAAGGAATCATAATGCTTCCTTAGCTCCTTTTTAAAAATAGGCAGGCTTTGAGCTCTCCTCACGACCTCGGGTAATGCATTCCATAGCGAGATGGCGGTGACAGTAAAGGAAGAGTGAAAGAATTTTGAATGATGATGAGGAAAAGATAATGTCAGTGTGTTCGAGGATCGTAAAGCTAGGGAATGGTTGGAAGATACGTAGGAAAAGTTTTGTTTCAGGTAAGGAGGAGTTTTAGGATCAAATAGAATGGAATACAAGAGGTGGAGTATATGAGTATTCCGGCGAAGGCGAATTGGAAACCACTTGAGCCTGGCTCTGAATTCAGAAATGTGGTCGTATTTACGCAGACCAAATATAAATCGGATACAAAGGTTTTGCAGTCGCTCAAGGGAGTTAAGCTGGCATTCGGTGAGGTCGGGATAACAGACATCTGCATAGTCTAAAATAGGGAATAGAAGGGACTGTGCAAGCGCAATTTTAGTAGGAATGGGTAGGATATTTCGCAGTCGCCTAAGTGAAGCTGCGACACCAAACATCTTTTTACGTACTGCGTTGAGTTGTACCGTCCAGGAAAAGGTTTGGTCAAAGTGCAAGCCGAGGTTCTTGGCGGTAGCGGAATAGGGAATAGGAGTGTTGTTGATTTGGATGGAAGGAATAGCGGTCCAATCCACTTTGGCAATTAATTGAGGACTTCCTATGATAATTGCTTGTGTTTTGGATGGGTTAATAGTTAAGCCATATCTATTACTCCAGTCGGCAATACTTTTTAGGTCAGCATTCATAGTTTTCACGGAGTTATTTAAATCAAATAGAGAACATTGCGTGTACAGTTGTAAATCGTCTGCATACATATGGTAGGGAGAAGAAATATTTTGGGAAATTGAATTAATAAAAATGGAAAAGAGGAGAGGAGACAACACGCTACCTTGAGGTACACCGACAGAAACATTGCACCAAGAAGAAGTGGAATCATCAATCTTGACACATTGCCGGCGACCTTGGAGAAAACTACGAAACCAGTCAACAGCTGCTGGAGATATGTTAAGAGAACCAAGCAAACTCAACAGAATGTCGTGATCCACGGTATTGAACGCATTGCTAAAATCAAGCAATGTTAGCAGAGTGAATTGTCTGTTGTCCATTCCAATGCGAATATCATCGGTTATTTTGACGAGTGCAGAGGTCCAGAGAGATTTTACCAGTACAAATAAGTAAGATTTCATTGTCTTAATTTAATTGAAGTTATTTGAATATCAAACATAATTATAATTAGATGTTTGGTCTGCGGGTGATAACTATCATGTGAGAGTGGCTTTGTTTACGTAAACTTTTCTTTACTTTTTACTTCTTTGGTAAAATCCATCTCTATACATTAAATTATTCAAAAACATGTTAATATGTCACTTTATTTCATATTAGACCCTCTTTTAACAAACTTCACTAATCCGAACTTGGCAAAATATCATTAAATCTCCTATAATGTGTAAAAACTTCCTGATTGGCATATACCCAGGAGAGTTAAATCTTAAAGTGAAACTGTCCGGTGAACAAAATATTTTATTGCAAATTCTTTTAAAGAATAAAAAGCTATATGACATGAAACATAGTGATGATAATGGCTTGAAGTGAATAAGGTACTTATGTCACTTTGTTCTTGAAACGTGGTCCTTCGAGCCGGAACTGAGCCGTTACAAGTTGTTCATATCGTTCAGGTTTTGAAACTTTATAATGGACGGACTTCATGTAAAAAGTTTTGTATCATATGTAGCTTGTGATGGAATTAAATAGCTTTGTTCTACGCTGCAACAGGTAGATTATTTCTATAAATAAGGACACATGAGAAAAAAAAAGTAATGTTTATAGAAAAAAGGATTCAAACGAATGATGGAAAATAACTCCATTGAGTACAAAAATATTATAATAAGGTACTGCATAAAAACTACCTATATAAGAAATAAAATAATAGGAAGGATTAAATGCACAATAGGTTTTGCTCAATTTTAACAATATTCTTAACGCTACTGTGACGCTACACAGATAGGGAATTGTCATGTTTTTCGATTACAATGTTACATTAATCTGTCACGTTCGTAGTCCTCCATAATCCCCAATCCACTGGGAACGATGTGCATAATTAAGATAACAGGAAAAGGAGGAGCTCATTTCTCATATTAATATACCTATTATAGTATTCCTTGGTTATATTATGGGCCATCTTCACTATGGGCAGCCATAGCCCAATAAATGATCGTCGATGTTGGCCGCCAATATAATACGCCTATTATGAAAAAACCTTTACAATTTTCTACACTATCGTGATTGCCTCCTTCGCCTAACGCTGCCCATTGTAAAGTGGGGTAACAAGTTTGTACCACATAACACCGCCTTATGATTATTCGCCACCAAAGTCATGGTTTTGAAATCCGTTAAGATAGAATACTGAACAAAACTGAATACGAGTTTTCGTTTACACTAAAAGATCACGAAACAATAATCTTGCTCTAGCTCTAGCTACCTTCGTTTGGTCTAAATGCACCGCTAAAAGAAAGCTTTTCAGCTTTTCAATGACATAAGCAGTTTTTTCGTTATGAGCTTAAAATAACATATTCTATGTTAATAATCACGTGTATGAAGTAATTATGTAGTTAATAAATGGAGTTCAATAAATTCTATAAATACCTATTAATAAATTATATTTTACGAGATCAGTTTATAGGTCATAAAATGTTCTTTTATGTCCAGGGCTTATACGTGAAATCCCTGAAATCTTTCTGTATTTAGGTTAGTTTCTAAACTTATAGATGACCAGACAATATATCAAAAAAAATTAAGGAATGGATATAAGAATCGTGACAAGATTTTATATAGTTTGTTACGATGAAGTAAAAGTTTGTGTTGCTTTTTTAATGCTAAATTCGTAAGTTCTGAGGCACTTAGTATTAAACCCTGATTAATTGTATATGAATGTAATGAATCGAATTTATTAATTTTGTACTTAGATATGCTATATCCCTATTATTTTTATGCAATTACATCAGTGAATTTGTGACTTGTTAATAATAATTTATTTTATTAGCTCGCATTTGAATCGGTAATCTAAAAATAAATAGGTTTGGACTTAACAAACTGAGTTTAAAGGAAATCGTTGTACCACACAAAAATAGATACATTTGCTATTTTTTCTGATGATTCAGTCAGCTCATACAATAGAAATTGTAACAGTACACCACCAAATTCAACAGACAATCGTGCTAATGGGCAAACAGTCTTGTCGATTGATAAATAATTAATAAAAAAAGGTGCGACTAAGAGGTGCCCACTAATTTCTTGATAGACAACACAAATAATAATAATATATAAGTTGTCTTTAGTTGACCGCTGAATTTAGTAGTTACTACGTAATCTGTACTTTAAAAAATATATCGGCCGAATTGAGAACGTCATCCTTTTTTGAAGTCGGTTAAATACGAAGTCACCGCTGTCCTGTAGTTTAGATGTATGTTTAGATCTTTAAAACCATTGCAATGGATTTGATGTGGCTTTTTTGTGAGGATGGATGTATGTGTATGTGTATGTATGTTTTTTACTCTTTCACGCAAATACGAACCGATAACAATGAAAATTTAGCATACATGTAGCGGGGAACTTGGATTAACACATAGGATAGGTTATATCCCGGAAATCCCACAGGAACGGGGACTATGCTCGTTCTTCTTCGAAAACGCGGGTGAAGACGCGGGCGGAAAGCTAGTTATAACATTCTTATAATGTAAGAAAACGACGATTAGGTCATACATAATTACCAAAAAAAGCTCCATCAAAACTCAATCGCTAAAAGAATCTGCTTTCAAACATCCAATTATAAGTACTTCAGAATCACAAGAAGATACTCATTTACGCGTGGACGCAAAATGGATAGTATGCCATAAATAGGTATCTGAATAACTTCTTTAGCGCTCCACGTAGAGCCAGACTGGCCAGAGTTCGCGTCACCGACAGGCAAATAATAATATTATGAAATTGGTTCTAAGTTTATTTCAATTAATTAATATATTGGCAGTCCTGATATCTGTTTTCATTAATACTGTTTTATTACAATGTACTTACTTATTATTTCTAGGCTTAAAATTTATATACATACTAAAATAATTGTATTTTATCAAATTTATATTACTCAAGATTTCAATAAAATTTATGTTAAGGTCGTACCATGCAAATGATTTTGATACCTCCGTCAAAGTGTTATTTCGATTTTAAGGAAGATTACCTTTGTTTCACTAATGTTAAACCGGATATCCGTCTAACGGATGTAGTGAACTCAGAGCGACGGATTTCGGCAATAAACTTTTATTGTTATGCGGATAATTTTCCTACAAAGGCTTGTTTATTTCGCTTTTTCTTAAAATAATGGGTGTGTTTTGAGGGAAAATGTTTGCGTTTAGTCTTTTGTTATATTAAATAGTTTAACGATTAAAGATTATTATGAATTCGAGAGTTTGATTTTACGCGAGTGTCATATCACTACATTGTATAAACCAAAGTCGCTTTCTCTGTCATAGGGACATGTCCCTATGTATGCTTAAATCTTTAAAACTACGCAACGGATTTTGATAGTTTTTTTTAATAGATACTGTGCTTCAAGAAGTAGGTTTTAGTATATACGTTATTAGGTGTTAGGCAAAGCGAGCGAAGCCGCTGAAATGCTAGTATTTAATATAATGATGATACGTGTCAGTAGCAATACCTAAACAAATAACCTACCTGAAATCTCAAGGGACTTAGAAATTTTTATCCCTTAAAGAGGGTTTTCAATTTTATTTTATGAAAAAAGAGGGTTTTCGTGTACCCGATTTCCCAAACAGACAGTTAAACATGACAATTGTCTTATTTATAGAAGGCCACATAAAAAAATATTCATACAAAGCAAATATAGAAATAAAATTGACTAGTTAACGTGTAACAAACATGTCATACATAATATATAATACCTTTATAAGCTATAAGATTATTTTATTTGTCTATCATGATTAAACCTTAAAATTTCATTGGTAAAAACATCATTTTAAAATCATAGTGAACAAAACTTTAATATTGTGGAGCTATTTCGATAGATACAAAAATGGCTGGGTTTCTCGAAATTAAAATGTATGCATTACAATATTCATTTGATGAACTGTATCCAAAAATATATTCAATGAAAAATATTTATATTGTGAAGTCCAAAAAAATCTTTTTACGTATTTATTTGCTGAAAAGCTGACGAATGTATCAAGCCCTTCTGAATGAGAAGTAAAGGCATCATTACCCTTTGTTATGAAAGGGTGGATATCCATATATTACAGTAATGATGTATGATATTTGTGTATGATTTACATACTCGAGTTTGAATCGACAATGTAGCTTTTGTCAATTAACAGGTAACAATCTAAGATACCTTATGATTAATTAGCATTTGGTGGTCACATGTCGTCGAAATTTTGATTCTTCGACATTTCGGTTTCCTCACGATGTTTTCTTTCACCGTTCAAATACAATAATATAAGAAATGTTTATGTTTTTATTTTGAAACTAAATGTAAACGAATATCTAAAAAATACGTTAAAACACCAGTGGTTGGAAAGAAATCGATAAGTGCAACATTTTTTTAGCATACCTAATATACAGAACAAACTTGGCTACCGCTTGATAAAGAAAGGGTGGCCCTTGGAAACAAAACAGGAAAAATCTCTAAGAAATTAAACGACGTTATTATAATTATTGTTGTGCTTATAATTCTGATATTGGATATAATTTTATTATTTATCTTCTTAGCTTTGTTTTTCCTTGGATTGGTGAATAAATATGCGTCATTGTTGAATCTGTAGCAAAGCTTTTACAATCCTTATAGGTTTTTTATGAGAAACTTCTTTAGGCGCGTTGAGAGTAAAATTTCAAGGTCCCGTCATGGTAATACCGTCACTTCGTGGAGTAAGGCGACGATTTTGGTATCTTTGAATCTTGCCAAATAAAATTCACTAAACAGCTAAACAGATTTTCATCTTGTGATATATATTAACAAATTAACAATGCGGTTAGGGTTACCAATGTAGATAACGTTATCATCTATCTTATACCTTCATTATATAACATTACGTAGATTAAGGATGGTTAATTTATTCACATTAGAAGGGATAGAACACCCCATAGACAAAACAATACATATACATAATACTACATAATATAATATACACAGTGGAAATTTTCAACGGGTTCTGGAGGGAAAATACTTGAAATATTGGAGATAGCAAATTTTGTTGAAAGAAAACATTCCTTTATTTAAAAAAATAAATAGAACTGCATATAAAGATTTTCGAAAATACGTCTAAGATAGTGGCTTTCCCTCCAGTGCCTATATAAATTTTCCACGCTGAAACACCTTCCCGTATACTCACTCCCTTTTTCAAGTACTTACTCATAATTTGTTTTTCACATCGCAATCCATAAAAATGTTTATAATCAAACTTCCACTTTGATCACAAATACATTTCAGTCCAGATGTTCTGTATAAAAATTATGTACTCACTTCATTCCCTCTTTTACGATGCTACAAATCTTCTATAAATCATGGTAACGACCCTTTGAATTTAAGCGATTTGTAATCTGTGACCTATTAAAGATTACTTTATTCAATTCGATGAAGAGAGGCTTGAAGTGCTTGGAATTGATAGATATTTTAAAGTATCTTTTAACAATATATTCTAAGTAAAATAATTTGGTTGCTGGAAATTTTATATCCTAGATGTAACTATGTACCTAACTTATATTCTCTATGTAGAGAGAACTAGTTTTTATTGAGCATTATTTATCTTCAATTAGATTTAGATTTACTTTTAACTCTGAATTAATGTATGCTTACCTATATGATATTTTTTTAAATAGAAAAATATACCTATGTTATAGTATAAATAGCTTATATTCTTATTCGAGCATCCCAATTCACTAATGAAATGGCTTTACCTAAAGAAATGGATTAAGGTAGAATTATTGGATATCCATCCAACGTGATTATATTTTTGCCAATTGTAAACCGATTTTCGGAATTTAATTTTAATATAGAAATCGTAGTGACGCGTCGAAATTTAATAATAATAATGTGCTATTAATACAAAATCACTTAATAGGAAGGTAAAATTATCAGGTATTGAGAATAAGCCACTGAAATCTGTATTTTAATTTTTGATTACCTATAAAAATTTTCATGGATCGTTTATTTATTAAAATTACTATTATACTAATCGAAAAGAGTTTTTTATTTGTAAAAACCACTAGGTAAGTATATCGTTATTAAAATTCAAACTTTGTTCAATATTGTTTTGATATAATATAGTACTTAGAGATATTATTATTATTACCTACTAAACGTACAAGTTTCTATACTTTATTTTTCTTTGTATTATGTGAAATTATTCCAATTAAGATTTCATGTTTGGCTCTATACCGTAGTACAATTTGCTAAGTTTCTAGGTAATAAGCGTAGGTAGGTAATAGCGTAATAAGGCTTTAATATTATATAAAAAGCAGAGGGATGTTTCAAACTTTTTGATGAGTTATCAATTGATCTTCGTTGTTTGTTTCCTCAACAATAGGTACTTTACAGCATCCATATTAAATTTCCTTATCTTAATATATATGTTACCGGAAATGTATGAAATCAAGGAATTGTATACAATTCCTAGGAAATGTGTACAATTCCGATACCATTTAGGAAATGTATAAAATATTGTTTAAAAAACTATTTAATGCATGCATATCCTAGGAAATGTATAATCTTCCTAGGAATTGTATACAATTCCAATATCGTATTAGGAAATGTGTAAAGTAAATGCTTTCTGTAATAAAACACGTTGTTATTTTTTTTTATTATAGCTCTTATTGATACAATCGGGTAACAGTCATACCGTAAAATTGTAATAATATTATGTTCATATTATTATCTTACTAATTAACATTTTAAAAATCAACTATCTAACTTTTAACGTAAATATCACAAAATCAACTTATATTAATTATTCTTATAAATCAAATTTTCATTTGGCAAGTAATCAGTCCCCTCGTCCCGCTGTCCCCGCGTATATTTGGCGCAGTCGGATTGTATAATCCGCCGTATTACATTACGGCTAGCTGTTTTAATATGCCGAAAATTCGTCTTTTTCCAAAATTCTACAAAAAGACGGTCGCGAGCCGACGGAGCCACACTTCGTGGGGCTCCTATTTCTGTGTAGTTTTAAAAAACACGAACCTAACCTAACCCACCCCCTTATCCAAACCAAAAATTTCTGATTACGAATTATCGGCATAGTTACTACAAAATGCCGACCGTTTGTAAACGGCCAGATTATATACAATTTGCCTGCGACATATCAATATCTTAAATGTTTTACATTTCCGATAGCTATTTAGGAAATGTATAGATTTCCTAGGAAATGTGTATAAAATAATTTATTTCACACATTTTCGTGCGATTTTAGGCATTATATACATTTCCTAGGAATTGTATACAATGACGGATTACATACATTTCCGGTAACATATATAAATCTCGTGTCACAATGTTTGTCCTCAATTGACTCCTAAACCAATTAACCGATTATAATAAAATTCGCACACCATGTGCAGTTCGATCCAACTTGAGAGATAGGATAGTTTAAACATGTAGGTACCACGGGCGAAGTCGGAGCGGACCGCTAGTTTGTTTATATATTTTGGGAGCAGCTTTGTGGCTAAAATTAAATTATGTTTTGGTTTTGTTTGCGAACGAAGATTTGATATTTATTTGGTTGTTTCCGGGAAAACCGAGGTCTTCTTGTTTCTATTAAAAAAATTAGAATATGTTCTAAATTCATTAAAATCCATCTACCCGTTAGGGCGTAATAAGTAACAAATAGACAGAGTTATTTTTGTGTTATGTTTCGTAAAATGTATGCTATGTAGATATTGTGTGTAATTTCAGTATATTTATTCAATTTACTCTTTTAAAAGTATTTTAATACAAATTCTCATTACTGGCCTCCTCGTTACTGATCCTTTGCTGACTTAGGACAATACATACCGTAGCGTTTTTAGGTTATTTTAATTCTGTGTAAGCTTTTCTCAATCTATATATATATATATAAAAATGAAACCCGTTTTCCTTGGTCACGGCATCACGCGTGAACGGGTGGACCGATTTCGATAATTTTTATAATATTCCTTGAAGTACGAGGATGGTTCTTATGGAGAGAAAACGTAAACATGTACCACGGGCGAAGCCGGGGCGGATCGCTAGTAATTAAAATAAACGCAGACAGAGGAAATAACTAGCCTTATTTTATTTAACTTATTAATACGAATACATCTTATTTAGGTTGAATACAAGCGTTTGTTTCTTAGTATTTCTTTCAATTCTCATAGCGTAATTTAAATACAGAAAACTACACCGGAGAAAGCTAGTCTTATTTTTCTTATCATATACAAATACAATTTTATTATGGTCGAATACAAGGGTCTGTTCTTTAGTATTCCTTACATGTCTACGCCGTTTATATAATAGGTTTTCAGTCTATCTAGATATTTGGTTTGGCCTAGAAATAAAAAAAATGCAAATAAGCATAATATAGCGTCAGTAATAACAATAATGTTCTTATGGCTTTTGTACGTGTATCGTAATTTGTTTTCTTAACTAGTTACGCGGCCGGACTTCTCTTTCATCTATTTATCATTTAATACAGCTCAAAAATCATACATTTTGTTAAATCCCTTGGTAAGACTAAGTAGATGGGAAGATCTTTTTCAAATCTATTTACTAATAATCTTTTGTTGTTATAGTTTGTGATCAGAATTCAGTCAAACTTACCAGAAGACACAAATAATTTTGCGTAAATATAACTTGACTGGATCGAATGAAAATACATAGGTAGAGACTAAAAACTTCGTATACGAATCGTATACGATTTACGAATAAAAATAGAAAACAATCTCTTCCATAGGCTTTTTGCGTGATACAATATGTTTATTGTAAAAATATCTGAACTAAAGCTAATAATGTTCATGTACATACCCAGTCACGCTAGATAAGCTAAATTCAACATTTATGACTCAAAATCGAAAAATAATTTTGTATAAGAGATAAGGTAATACAAAAAACGTTAGGAAATTGTAAATAATGTAGGCAATGAACGGGAAACTTTCTGTAAATGGTTGTACTTGAAACTATAGAAAAATACTTCAATTTCGCCTTAAAATAATGATTTCATTCACCCAAAACACTTATTTTGCACATTTGCAAGTCCATTTACAAGACAACAGCTATATTACAAAAAGACATCATTCATAAACATTGACTTATAAATAAAGTTTCAAAAAGGTATAATTATTTGTTACTATTTGTTGATGGAAACGTGGGTGACTTTTTCGTAGAAAAGGTTTATTGAACATAATTATTCTAATCAATCTGTAAATCAACACTAATTGAGATTATAAGTCGGATTTAAAGGTCAACTTCGTTAATATTATATTTAGACCAATAATAAGAATCTACAAATGGAACCAAAAATAATTAGAAGATTAGAGTTTGGGGTGTTTTCTGTTCAAATTCGTTGTATTATTACGTATTTACTATAACAATGGTATCAGACATCAGTACATTAATACTTGTGTAGGTATTATAGAAAAAAAAAAACAGAATAAAAGTCGAACTTACCTACCTACATGGTTAATATTGGTATAACACTGCTAGAATTTTAAATAATACCTATAGAATGAGTTAATTTTACACAAAAGTAAAAAATATATCCCAAATGCAGATTTGGTGAGTTTGTTGATTCAGGACAGGACGAAAACAGCAAATTTAATAGCAGTAAACGATACATTTATATTGCCTTTTTTGCTCCAAATAATTAAATTCTACTATGGCTTTTTCTTAGCCCTATATTTACGTATCAAAGGAAGCTTTAATAACAGTAAGCAATTAGGTTTCCATTCGAAGTAAACTGCCATTAAACATCACACGAACCAAAATTAAAGTTTCAGGGAAACATGTTGCGTAGAGCACTAAATCACTCTTAAGTGGCTATTGTATACATTTTGGAGGTAAAATTCTTATTTGTTAGCTATTATTAGCCCTGTTTTACCTTTATTCACTTCACTCAGAATTAGGTACATATTACATAAGTACCTGACCGTTATTTTGTTTATACATTAGTTCTACGTGGTTCTACGCCGCATAACAACTTTTATTAGAAGCTTTTTAGATTATAATGTTACTTTTTCGTAGAACGATAAAAAGAAAATATTCCTTATGAATCTAACCTGAAGTTACGCATAAACAAATCTATGAAAATCTTCCGTCGCGTAGAAGACATCACATTTGACTTAAATTTACGTGGTTTTACTTCATCAACCAATGATAAATATAATATTGGAATTAAATATTTATTATGATAATATACTCGTTTCAAATTGTGTCTCAAGAATATACAAGCAATAAATACCCACATTGACCACGTTGCATTCGGGTAAATCTGGTATATAAATCTAAACTGCATGACTCAGCAACTTCAAGCAAGTGCAATATCGCAATAACACTATGCGTGCCAAGCACAAAAGTTTCCGTGACCCGAACTAAAACAATAACTGAACACAGGCATGAAGGGAAATTAAAATTTCAACCGCTGACGCGCAGAGACAGGTTAATCACCAGTTATTTTGCGAAATGCCTGTGTCAATATTTCCTAAAGGTCGTGCTACGGTCGTGTTTTGACATTTTGACAGTTGCCAATACTTATGTCTAATGCATTCATCGTGTTTTGTTGTATAATTGATTATTTTTTAAACAACCAGAATATGTACGACGCTTTCTTTAATCTGCTTTTTTATTTGCCAAAAAATAGTACTCAAACTTAGCTACTATCAATGGCTACTATTATGTATTCTGTTCCCAAACTTAAAAAAAAAAAACAATTTTTAATTGTCGATACATAAAATCGAGTTGAAGTTGAGTCGGGGAAATACAGGTTAAGCTACTAATAAGCGTGTTAATTAATTGTTTACGTTCCAGAGAATATCACATAATTCGGGAGGGTGTGTTCAGCATACATTAGGAATAATTCGCAACGGACGGAGGTACAACCCCATTGAAAATCAGCTTGGAATGGTAGGACACTTATCCTCTTCCACAATCCTCCTAGGTCCTAGCCTTTACACTCCCGTCTTTCCACACTTTCTATATTATTTTCCTTTAATAGCAATTTGCATTGCACCAGCTTTTAGTGATCAGATAAACTATAGTATGACAAGACTATTTTCAAGCCAAAAATATATTTTTCAAAATACAGGAACTGTACAATCACTCCGAATAAGAGAAAACTCAATTTTTCTGTCTAGTTTTTACTTTACACTAGTTCTTCTCTCTAATCAAAGTTTTCAAATAAAATCAGACTTTAAAGTGATGTTATCTACTGTATTCCATTGTGGATCCTTATTATTATAACCCAATTTCAAAGGAGAATGACCACGGGTGGTATCGGTAAAATTTTAGTTGTGCCACGTATTCGTGATATTGTTAATTCCTATTTGTATTTATAATGATCATATGTATCACTATTAAGTCTTAATTATACCGGATAAATTGAAATAATAGTAAAAGTTTGTGTTTTGAAACATGTATGACCACGTATGGAATCGGTAAAATACTAGTTGTGTCACGTGTTCGTGATATTGTTAATTTCTATTTGTATTTATAATGATCATATTTATCACTATTAAGTCGTAATTATACCGAATAAATAGAAATAAAAGTAAAAGTTTTTGTGTTGACACATATATTATCTATCTCTCTTGCAAGCGTCCTACGTCATAGTTTCTATTTGAAATTAATGTTGAATGAATGTGTTCGACGCATTGTTCGACGTTATTAATTATTTTGAAATAATGTTTATTACGATTTACTTTTCACATTTGTCTTGTAAATTAAAATATTAACTATGTAATAAATGTAAAACTTAACGTTCATCGTTAGTATTTTTTTGAAGTGTTGAATAAAACTATTGTTTTATTTTTATTGTCGCGAACTGCGGCTTATTTACATAAAAACTTTAATCGTTTCTAAAAGTACTAACATCAAGCTTTAAATTGAGCTATATTTCATCTTGACACAATAAGTTTGATTGCGATACCAAGTGCCATAGTCACTTGGGCAATCTCCTTTTCAGTTTGACTATATCTTTTTAGGATTAGTTTAGGAGTGGAGCATAAATTTGTAAAATATTTTTGTAATTAATATTTTATTTCATCTGTGTTTTCTTTTGTCCTTTAATTCATTTATCTTTACTGTCAATTGTATAGATTCCATAGTTAAATAAGAAAAAACTTCCAGGATTATCGCATATTATGTTAATATTTTTATGAAAATTATATCATGATATTCACATCAAATTAGATGGAGATGATGTAATATTAATGTGCGACGACGCTGAGCCTTGGGACTAAAGTGTGGCTCTAATATCATAAAATAAAGAAAATGAACTAAAATAGGTAAAGGATCAAACTACCTTTATATTTAATGGAATATGTTATATGGAAACTTCTTTGGCAAGATTCATAGATACCAAAATCGTCGCCTTACTCCGAGACGTGACGGTTTTGCCATGGCAAGTAATATTTCAAGAAATATTACATATTTGAAATATTACTCTCAACGCACCTAAAGAAGTTTCACTTTAAAAATACTGAAAATGTGTAAATAATTCAGAGAGATTGACAAACAAATAGAGAATAAAGCTTTGGTATTATGTTGATCTTACAAAATTGCGTGCCGTAGGCCTCATCCAACAGAATGTAAGGATATTCCGAAACTAGGAATATAGTTTCAAAATATTTACTGATAAATCAAAAACAACTCACTTTCTGAATTTTATACATTACAATATGATATTGTTTTCATAGTTAACGTTAATTAATTATGTAGTTTACGTAATTACGGTAAAGTAGTTGAATGTACGAGATTTAACGAGTTAATATTTTCAACCAATATTTGAGTCGGTATGTTGCTCAAATCTGCCTCCACGTTCGAATTTATAACGTGCGTCAGCTTCATTTAATTCACTATTAAGTCTGAATACGATATAGTAGATATTGGAAGTAGATATGAGAAATAATACTAGTAGAGTAGGAAAATACTTATAAATTTCTTGATTAGGTACTAGCTTTCCGCAATTGCCTTTGGAATCAAAGGAACCTTCGAATAGTCAAAGGAAATTCCCATGGGAATCAGAGAGTAAGTAAGAGAATATCATTTTAGCCTGCCAAAACAAAAAATATAACATAAAAAGCTTCTATCCCATCATAGTGAAAATGGGATCGAAAATAATTATATATGCCACTAAAAATAGTTGATATACTTACCCAAAATACTATGAAGTATGCATAATATATTTAAAAATCAATGGAATAACTATTTATATCCAGATATTTAAATCTTTGTATGAAGACAACGTATGTCATATTCCTTCGCAAATTTTCCACGAATGTGATCCAACATTTCAATTAAGTTCGAGCTTACATAAACATAAACTATACCCCCAAGGCTTTTATAGCAATTAAAATAAGGCTGCAATAAAATTCAGTTAGAACACACTGCCTTCACAATTGAACGTAATAAGACATTACTGCTGGTTACGGATATAAATTGACTAGAAGAGATAGATGACCGTGTAATTATGTAGGTTTATGGGTCATTAGCTCTTCCAATTCCTTTGTGATGAGATAGATACAGTAAGATGGGATACAGATAGAGTATCGTGTTGTTTTTTTTTAGCAAACTCAGTATACCATTTCCCTCTATTTAAATCGATAATAATAAAAAATGAAAATTTGGATTAGTAAAATTGATGTTAAAAATGGAATAACTTACAAATCAGAAAGTATATTTGAGAAAAGTCGAAGAGCTTTTTAAGAGTTAATTATAATTTTTCTTATCGTAAAAAGCCATTATTGCCAAAGTTATGCCACATGTAAAGTTTTGGGAACCTACTTTGGAGGCATCTGACGTAATAGCTTCCTCAGTCTCTACTTGAATATTACTTAGTGCTAATGTGTAACTTACACTCGTAACTTAAGTATTTGGCAGTTACGATGATACCGAAATACCTACATTATTATAGCCTGCGATATTTGGAGTATTTCATGAATGCCCTCTTTGTTCTCATCTATACTAATATTATAAAATTAAAGAATTTGTTTGTTTGTTTGAACGCGTTTATCTCAGGAATTACGTACGTGTCCGATTTGAAAAAATATTTCAGTGTTAGATAGTCCATTTATCGAGGAAAGCTATAGGCTATACCTATCATCATGCTGAGACTAATAGGAGCGGACCATTGCGGGTAAAACCGTGGGGCACAGCTAGTTTAGGTGTGTGTATAGGTAAATCGAAAAAATATATGCACTTATGGCGACTCCATTTAATATCGTTAATTCACTCAACTTTTCCATTTACTTTTTCCAAGACTTATTACCGCAAATTATATTTGTGGATGACAGCATATCAATATTCAATACGCGATACTGAGACGCGATAAATGAAAAATGACATTTTCATTCAATGTTCTCCGAAGAAGCATTCTCGGTTGCTTGAGTTTACAAGAACCAATAATAATCTAAGCAGACATACGATTAGGTATGTTTCTTCTAGAATAAATCTAATAGTAAATAAATTATATTAATTGTACTTACTATAAGCAACCCACATGAATATACACGCAAGTAACGAATCTTGAAGAAGAAGTAAGTATACATGGCATTTTTTGATAGAGTCGAGTATCATCATATATATAAAATCTATCTAAGTAGGTATCTTATTTGAAATGGTTAGTATACATAAGTAATAATATCTTTCACCATCCCATTTCCGAATATGTATCTAGATAAACATTACTTCTGCGTAAATCATGCAACAAAAATAATCAAGTATTTCTTAGTTTCATTATTAGGTAAGATTATAAATAATTCCCAAGATATTCTAGATATTTAGAGCTATGTTAAACATAGACTAGAAATAATTTACAACGCCGCATAACACGTTACTTAGTAAAACAATAATTTTAACTAGCGGCTTGTGTTAGTGCTTTTTTAATTAACGCGTTATTACTTTAACTAAGGTCAGACCGTTTGAAATTTTATTACGTTGTAAATAGGTTGTAATGGTTTACACTTGTAATAAAAATTATTTTATAATAAACAAAAGTGAGACGCATATTTAAGAAATTTACGGACTGAAAATAATTTTTGGTATAGACAAAAAATTATATCCAAATGTTCACTAAAATTAAAGCATGTGTATATAGATACATAGTAAGTAACGATCATTGTAATAAACAAAAATTATGGAAAGAAAAAATTATGCAAAATCGTATGCGTACAATTGATCTAAATTTAATGGATTGTAAACATCTTTTCCTCAAAACATATATAGTATTTCTAAATAAACGACCATAAAGGTATATCAAGTAAGTTTTAGTAGCAACAACATTTGTATTGGATTTGTAGAGCAAACTATGGAAAGCAAACTGTCATCACTTTCGGACATTAAATATGTATTGGGTGGAAAATTAAGGGGAGTTTCCCGAACTTGCCAATTTCCTCGTAACAGAATGGGACCAATAAATCATCATGTTATGTGTTAATGTCGGTTTATAGGTGCCTCTTGTGAATTAACTGAGATGAACACAGGTGAATTGTATTTTTTATTAGGTTGAGCTTTTAAATTATGAAGTTTTTGCTTGGAGCTTTAAACGCTTTCTGTACAAAACATTTTTAAGATACCGATTGTTACTCCGCCTTGTTCAACTAAGTTTATGACGTAAAATAAATTGTCAGACTATGCTTTGTTAATCCGCCAGTGAGAATCAAACCCAGGACCATCGGTCCTACAATTATTACATCAAACATTTGCGATTTATAAATGTATGACTTCAATAATCTATACTTATAATAAATCTGTAGAGAGGCCAATTCTGTACATGAAATATATTTAAAAAAAAACTATGAAGGGGTGATAAGGGATCGCTACTGATGCCAAAAATGCAATCAGTAAAATTTTTGTCTGTCTGTCTGTCTGTCTGTCTGTCTGTCTGTCTGTATATTCGTTATAGAAACAAAAACTACACGACGGATTTTAACGAAATTTGGCACAATTATTCTTCATACTCCTGGGCAGGTTATAGTAAAAGAATCATGTAAATCGGTGTATAAACACCAAAGTTATACATGAAATACGCTATAAGTCATCGCGCGTGAATTACAGAATCATGCCATAAGGATTATTTTTGTGTATCAGTTGCCGCGTTCGACGCGCTTCGCGGCGGGAGCTATAAAAAGGCGGCGGGTCCGCACCCGTTTCGCGTTGTCACGGCATCACGTGTGAACGGCTGAACCGATTTCGATAATTCTTTTCTATTATATTCCTTGAAGTACCTACGAGGATGGTTCTTATGTAGAGAAAACGTAAATATGTACCACGGGCGAAGCCGGGGCGGACCGCTAGTGGACAAATAAAGCTATGATTAAGCCCGCACTTAACCCATCGAGTCGTAATCATCACTACATAGTATAAAACAAAGTCGCTTTCTCTGTCCCTATGTCCCTTTGTATGCTTAAATCTTTAAAACTACGCAACGGATTTTGATGCGGTTTTTTTTAAATATTAGATAGAGTGATTCAAGAGGAAGGTTTTAGCATATAATTTATTAGGTTTTAGACAAAGCGGGCGAAGCCGCGGGCGGTAAGCTAGTAAATAATAATTACTCATAACCTAAACAATAGGAGGCCTGAAAATGAATTTCAATGTTTGTATTTGTTACTATAAAAAATACTAGCTTCACTCTAGCTCAGAGCTTCGTCCACGTAGTCATAGGAAATTCACTATCTTCTGACACAAAGATCGAAGCCTTGAATCTCTCCATTGCGACATGAAACAAAGACAAATAAAGAAAGAACGTGTGTGCCAAGCGCACGCGTCAGAAGTGAAACTTCCTTGACTAGATTTAAAGATACCAAAATCGCCTTACTCCATGACGCTATTGCCATGACACGACCTTGAAATTTTCCTGTCAAAGCGCCTAAAGAATTTTCACTTGAAAAATAAATAAACTCACATTTATAATATTAGAAGAAGTAAAGAAAAGAAGTAAAAATCGAACCAAAAGACTATCAGAGCTTCCAACTTTCATTTGACATTTTAACTAGTTCCCACTAGCCCACTACTAATCTGGACATTTATCGTTTTGCCTGTAACAAGCAATCCGACATGTATCGATTAACCAATTAGCACAATGTTACTGCATAAGTTTTGGGACCAACAGCGGTGCAGCAAGATGACTTGGCTTTGTTCCCAAACTGGAGTTTATATTAGCTAAGTTGTGGACAAACAATTAAGGAACTTAATACTAATTTCATTACCATATTTGTATAAAGTTTTGTATGTAATGTATGATATTCTTTGAAAGAGTTCTAAGTATGTTATATATCAATAAATTAAACTACATTTACTTTCTTGTTCAGCTTATATTAATATCTTATCTTATACATCGATAAACAATATGCATAATCATGTAGTTTTTACTGGGTTCTGTTAGTTTGGATTTTTTACAAAATAAACTTACTAACAATCAAAATTTTCTTCTATAAATAGACAAACGCGCAGTGAGCTTTAAAATAAATGAAGAATTATAAAGGCTTAGGCTTTGTAGCTTTCATGTCATCAGAGAGCCTCCTTATTTTTAACAAATAATCCTTATAACAATGTAACTTTATTGAATAAAATGTTCTAATCTTTCAGTGTTGACCGCCTCCTTGGTACAGTGGTTAACGCGTGCGCGTAGAACCGAGGGGTCCTGGGTTCGATTCCCGGTGGAGACGAAGAAATAAAAATGTCTCGGTCTGGCAGGACACAGAAGGCTGATCACCTACTTGTCCCTAAAAGAAAATCGATCAGTGAAACAGATGTATAGATCTTACCCCATCTGCCCCTTACCCCACTTGGGGACACGGGACTTCACACACATACAAATCTTTCAGTATTATTTAATGGCTATAAATGACCTATGGTTGGAAAAGTGAGAAAAACATTTAAAAATAAGCCATAATTACTTAGAAACACAACCTATTATTATATATGTATAAGAAAAAGGTTCCAGTCTGTTCCACAGCTGCTGTAAAAAAAAAGGTTATGCTAACCCAAATAGATTTAATTTAAAAAATGTTTTCCACGAAACGCTAATATTTCGTCCACTTCCTCAACCTGTTAAAAACACTTGATATTTTAATTGCTATGATTGATGAACCGACCCCCGGGTTTGTAGACCGCCATTTTATATTTTGTTTTTTTCTAAATTTTCTTGACATGGATGAACGATGGGAAAACTTAGGAACTAATTTGCATGTGGGTGATGGTCGATAAATTAATTGATAACTATTTTGATACGGTAAACAAAACAAAGGGACGGACGAAGAATAAATATGACGAAAAACAAAACAACGAACAGACAAAAACGAGGTAACAATCGTCTTCATTTCATCGATCATTTACCTTCAGCTGATTATGATATTAGGATGATGATATTGTATAGAGATGTGTTAATGTTGTGTCTTCTTCTTCGAAAACTCTACAACAAATACTTACGTTATAATTTAGACTTCATAATACATTATATTACATTATTGCCGCGGCATAATAGGCAAATAAATAACCTGTACCTAGTAAAAATATTTAAAAAGAAACATATTTTAAATTAAAAGCACATAAATGTTTATTTCTTTCTATGTACTCGTATAATTTCAAAAACCAATCAAAACATCCAATATTGCCAAGTAAAATTTTCCAAATAAATTCATTTATAAATACGTCTATCTTTTAGCAACCTAAGGCCTAAAATAAAAATGCTAACGCAGAAAATCTAGCTCGTAATTTCTGGCTGAATCATTATAATATTTTCACCCCATAAATTGAATCCGAGCATTTTCCCGTGACATACCACAACGCCGCATTTCATCTCATTGGGTTTTAGGTCTTTGAATAAATATTCAATCCAATTTTTACATTCGGTTACTTCTTATGCATATGGATATTTTGCGTAATTTATTCATAACATACAAATAGGTTAAATTCAATAAATTCGAATGCATACATATGACTAATTTAATTATTACATTTTAAGAGCCAACAAAATTTTCCTATTATCTATTGCTGTCGCGCTATGCCTCAAGCCTCCCCCGTAGAGCGCGACAGGGACAACTGCAGCTCGGGCCGAACATACCTAGGAAAATTACGCAAATTCGACGTTAGATTGTTTCCTCCTCCAATACTGTACCGATTTAATTATTTTTTTTCATAATTTAGTACAGAAAAGTATAGGTTATGTTTCTACGTTTTGCTTTTTTTTATATAATGTTCAAAGATTAGTTTTATGGAAGACGGAACACAACGGAAAATCTGTCCAATTTCTTACGTTTTGAAAGATTCATATTTTTTTTTAATAATTAAGATATGACAAAAAGGAAAACGTAGGAACATGGCTAAAGTTACCATAGATTAATAGTAAAAAATATATTGCTCTAGTGGCACAATCCAGGGAGGAAACAGGGGACTACGTTTGTTTAGCCTAACTTTAAAAATACACCAAGAATGTACAGGAAACTCAATGAGCTGCAGATGCGATACCCTTGAGCGATTACGTTCCGTTAAGTATCTGGGAGTCGTTATCGATGACAGGCTTTCGTGGCATGATCAAATTGATTTTGTTAACGGAAGGCTCCGCAAACTTATATGGGTTTTTAAATTACTGCGTGATGTGGCTACAGTAAAACTATTAAACCAAGTATATTTTGCTCTGGCTCAATCTATACTGAACTATTGTATTTCAATATGGGGCGGTGCCAATAAATCTAAAATAATATCTCTTGAGAGGGGCCAGCGATGCTTATTGAAGGTCATGTTCAACAAACCAACTAGATTTCCTACAGAAGATTTATATAAACATTGCGGTCTCTTGTCTGTTAGAAAATTATATATTTTAAACTCTGTCTTAAAAACTCACAAAAACCTGCTATTTAATCCTTCGCTAGATTTTGGAAGAAGAAATGATATTATTAAAATTCCGCATACTAAAACATCCTTTGCTAAATCACAATTCGCTGCTCAATCTTCAAACTTGTACAATAAAATAAATAAAAAATTAAATATAGGTAAATTGCTCAATAAAAACTGTAAAAAAGTATTAATGGAATGGTTGAAACCCTTAAGCTACTCAGATACCGAAGCTTTGCTCCAATATAAAAAATAAACGTGCTGTCACACACACACACACACACACACACACACACACACACACACACATACACACACACATACATACACACACACACACACACACACACACACACACAGATTTTATTAAATTCTTTCTTTTCTTTTCTGTTTTTGCATTGTATTCTTATATTGTTTTATTTCTGTTTCTGTATCTAATGTTAAGGAAGAGCGGAACCTCCTGATACAAGCATTTTGTTTGCTTACTAGGAGTGTTCCAATCACAAATTAGTTAAGGACATATTGTAAAAGGAAGAAATAAATAATTTGAAAAAATTTGAAAATGGAAAAACGGCTCTTTATTTGCTCTTAAGATATATTTTTTACATTTTAACGAACAATGTTAATGATGCCTACATTGATTTTTTTTATGCAAACTTTATTATAGGCAGCAACTTATATAAGCAGTAATTAATTTCTAATGAATTTTCTACGCTAGTGAAGTGAAGAATTCAATCATCTCAAAAGATTTATTCGATTTTAATTCATTTTAGTAGTAGTAAAGTTAATGCTTACCTATATCATACATAGGTATTATCCGACTAGATTTAGAAAATTTGGTTACAAAGTGAAGTATGTGGAAAGCCACAAGCGGAAAATGCTTAAAAACAAGGATAATAAATAATGCACAACGTTGTAGCGACAGCCGATATTTTTACACTAAAGTTTCAGTTAAACGACTTTCAAATTATCGCCTAAAACAAATTATAAGTTAAATACTTGAAGATTTTTTTTTTCACTTTTTCAATTAATATTCAATGAAATCTGTACTATAGTCCTTTTCAACTAGGATGATTCCTGTGACACTTCATTGTGTTCCGAATTACGTATTTTATGTTTAAAACGTCAAAATAATTTTAGTGCATAATATTTTTCTTTTACGGCGGCATTATTACCAAAAATATAAAAATGAAACATCTTAAGCTTATAAATCAAAAACAGTATTGTTTAGTTTAATATAATGAAAAATAAAATAAAATAACACAAAAAAATAATACCTACGCAATTCGTGTATATGAAATGGAACGTTGAAAAATTATAGAGTTGGAAAATCATATAATCGGCGCCCATCTTGTGATCGTTTGTCAATCGCGTCAATCGTCTGTACGAGTGCGTCAGCCTTGTATACAAGTTGCATTTTTATATTGATACTTTACGTGGTATTCTGTTATTGTTACTAATTGTTATTGTTGAGTTTTTGTTGCTGTTGTTTGCTAAGTTTCCTTAGTTAATTTTTGGCGAAATGCCGAAAAAACTAATGTTGGTACTTTATTCAAATCGATTTCATTTCCATATAAAATATTATCGATTATCGAAAACAATTGATATGATTTCAGTAAAGACATCTCTACACGTGTCAAAAATCGATGTGTCACAGAAATCATCTTAGGTGGAAAGGACTATAATATTATAAAGATGAAGAGTTTAATTGCTTAACTACTTGAACGCACTAATCTCAGAAACTACGGGACCGATTTAAAATATTATTTCACTTAGATAGTCATTTTGCAATCAATATTTTGTAATTTTCAGTTAGATAGTCCAATTATCAATATAATGGCATATAAGGCTTGATTGTATCATCACACTAAGACCAATAGGAGCAAAGTAACGCGGGTAAATCCGCGAGACACAGACAGTAAATGAATAGAATAAGATAAACAAAAGGCCCATCAAACATTCAAGTTTCAACTTTCAACTGCAGTAGGCATTGTTAAAAATAATAATGATGCTAATTAGAAAGCTTTGAGAGACTTTGCAAATCCGTTGGGAAGTAATCAACTTACTGTGGTTCGTATAACAAGCCTACATTCCTTTAGGGTCGGAAAATTCAAATGTATTATGTTACTTCTGTATTTAGTCGGGTTATACCTTCTGATTTAACGCTCATGTTACAAAGAGGCTGGAAAATTTAAATAAATTGCCAGATACAATATTATTATGTACTAATCTATTTATTGGAGCCACCTTATTTCACCCACCGCTCTCCTTTTCATTTCAGTTGTTTTTGAGAACATTGGTTAAAAGAACAAAAAAAAAATCATTATAAATAACAGCAATAGCCGTTTGTGATATCTGTTTAGTAGCCTGTAGCGCCTGCTTTTTATCATCATCACCATCATCATCATCTCACCCCATACGTTTCCACTGCCTCCTATGAGGGTACAGGCCCTAATCCACCACGCTGGCCAAGTGCGGGTTGGCAGATGTCACATACCGTCGAACTTTTGATTCTTCGACATGTTGGTTTCCTCACCATGTTTTCCTTCGCCGTTTCGAGCAGTGGTGATATGTTATTCATACAGGTGTACAAGATGTGCTCATTTTGTGCTTGTCCCAAAAATAACATTTCTTTTACTGAAGTATAAAACACCAACCAATGGACGTTAAGTAAGGCTAACACTCACAAAAATTCGAGGCTATTTGTTTGTCTTACAAAGTAAAGAAATAAGAAAACTAATTTTGCTGTGATTGGTTCAAGTAAAATCAATTGAAACTTTTTGTTTGCGATCGAGCTGTTTTGATTCTCAGAAAGTATTTGCTGTGTTATTGATTCAGTGTGTTACTGACCTTAAGTGATTGGAAGTGAATAGATTCTTTAGAGGAAGTCTATTTATTTATCTAAGGCTCTTAAATACAAATAATAGAGCAATACAAAAAAATATTAATATAATATTATTATAAAACAGTTGTACCTGTATGGCAAAATGGTTGTATGCAGGTGATAAGGTAGATACGGCGAAGAAGCAGGTGCGAATTCCGACTCATAATGGAACTTTTTAGATTTTTTTAATTAATCGAATAAGTGGATATCTATAAACATTTCACTACTATAAAACTTAATACTAAAAGAAGTGAAAAATAGAAGAGAAAAATGTTGACTAGTGACTAGTTAGTAATGGCTACCTAATTTATATTTAGCTCCAAATGTTACCTAAACAAATTTCGTGGAACATTTCCAAAAATTATAACGACGTATATGCGTTCCCTAGAAAACATGGCATGGACTGTTAGTCGTAATATACTTATAAAAAATATTACTAATATTTTCTTTTTAATGAGTATTTTATATATCATAAATTATTATCAACGAAAGATCCGTTATTGCCTCTGTTCCAAGAAATCGTTTATGAAGAGCTTTACTGGCTTTGGAAATTAAACCAATTTTTATATTCCACTAGCTTTTACCCGCGGCTTCGCTCGCGTTAAGAAGTATTAATATTAATTAGGTATATTTTTTGCGGCTTTGGTACTTTTGTTTAGCGTATGTAAAAACTTAGGGCCTACAAAACTACAAAACTTTCATCACATATTTTATCCCCTTAGAGGTGGAATTTATCAAAATCCTTACTTAGGGAATGCCTACGTCATAGTAGCTTAAAGCTTTATGCATGCAAAGTCTAAGCCCGATCGGTACAAAATTGACATAGTTTCATACAAACTTTCATCCCTTATTTAATCCCCTTGGGGGTAGAATTGATCCAAATCCTTTCTTAGGGGATACCTACCTGCATGCCAAATTTCAGCCCGATCCGTCCAGTGGTTTGGGCTGTGCGTTGATAGATCACTATATCAGTCACCTTTGAGTTTTATATATTAAGAAGATTTAAGGTATGAATTTTCGAAAATCTTTTCTTACCAGACGCCTACGTCATAAGATCTATCTACATGTCCAATTTCATGCAAATACATCAAAGGAATAAAAAGTTTCCTACAAATTTCTATTGCCTATTTTACACCTTTAGGGGATGAATTTAAAAAAAACATTCTTAACAGAACGTCTACGTCATATGATCTATCTACATGCCCAAT
>CAJQZM010033575.1:29916-72190 GCA_907164665.1 Colias nastes
CATACAAACTTCTATCCCCTATTTTACCCCTTTAGGGGATGAATTTTCTAAAATCCTTTCTTAGGGGACGCCTACGTTATGACATCTACCTGCATGCCAAATTTCAGCCCGATACGTCCAGTGGTTTGGGCTGTGCGTTGATAGATCACTATATCAGTCACCTTTGAGTTTTATATATATACCTAGATGTTTGTAGATAAATAATTTTTTTTTTCTTTGAATAATTAATAATTTCAATAGTCAAAATTATACAATTCGCGAAGAACTTTATACAACCTTATAAAATTAATTTAATTGTAATTAACATGTTTCCTTTGAGTTAACGAGTGATGAGTGGAAAACTTTCAAAACTTTATGAACATGTTCGTCTGAACCTGTAATGTTATTTCCAAATATTCATACTTGAAAGCGTCGTTATTTTGAGAACTGCCTTTCTGTAGGTACCTATTATTGTATTTTTATGGGCCTATTAACGCAAAGCCTCAACAAACAATAAGAATATGAGATATGAAAAAGGTTAAATAATTTGGCATTGCAATTAATTGAACTTCTGCGTTAATGATAAAATATAAAATCTCAACATTATATTCCTATTTATTCCATTTCTGGCTACCTACTATTTCTTCGTTTAATAAAAAGAGAAGCAAGCAGTGTTACACGTTCACAAGCTAGAAAGAGATGGCGTGCTTCGGTGTTCTCTACACAACAATACATATTGTTTGACTGTTTTTTGAATATAATATATTTGAATTTCGAATTTGGACGTAAACAATCCTAAGCAAAGCTGGCAATACTGCGGCCAAGGTCCAACACAAGTAATACAGTCATAATTTAATTAAATCGTGTTATATATGTGTTTTATTTGTTTTTAAATGTTCATTTAATTTAGACAACGATAATATTTAAAATTACATAGGTAATTAAAATTTTATGTGAATAAATATTCGAGGATTGTGTTTATTCAAAAATATGTTAGGGCGATAATGCGTAGAATTTATTAATATTTAGGTATATGCTAGGCCTTATTTAAAAACAGATTTTTGTAATCGAAGTTTAGATATTCATAACTCACAATTTTATTGAAGCATGAGAATAAATTTCATAAATATCTCTTATTTTTACCTGACTAAAAGGAGGAGCTTTGTCACAACAGTAGGTATTAATTTTTTGATACCTACCTATTAATAATAGGCTTGCACTTCCTTATAGATGAAACAATATCGCGCAACTACATAGTTAAAAGTATGCAGTAGTAAGCATAAAGTATGATTCATAGAAAAGTGTATAATTTAAATTGAAAAATTGAGCTCGAAAAAAAAATTTCTTTCTATTTTTAGCTGAAAAGTTTGTTACGAAATTTCGCTAAAATGTAAATAAATTAAATGCGACAGTTGCAAAGCTCGTACAAATAAATAAAAACATAATTTTTTGGAGTTGAAGTACTAAGGTTTGAGGTTTAGAGTACTCGAATGTAATTGTTTAAACAGCCTTGTTCCAAAATATTAATTTTTTAATAAGCATGTCACTGTGCTAAAAACAACACAGTTCTGATGGCAGTAAAAAGAGATTCCGTCCAAAAGGGAAAAATAAATTCACTGTTTAACATAATATATTTTTTCTATAACCCTTTGATATGTGACCGAATTCAGGTTACAAAACTGTATCAAAATTCAATCGGCGATCGAAATTCATTGAAACGATAATATAATCGTTTCAACTCATAGTCGCGTAACTTAAAATTGAATTTGTCAAAAATCAACTAAATCAAAAGTTACAAAAATGTTAGGAATTGAATATTAAAATACCTACCTATTATAGTCTGGAAATTTTCAATTTGTAAAATCGTTCAGCTTGAATAATGGATTAAGTTGGATAATTATTACCTACGCTGCGTCTTTCCAAACTATACAAGGCCAGTACGCAACGGTGTGAAACTAATCACGTATAGTTTGGAAATAACTTTTTTACAAAGTTCTTCCAATCTATACAACAGCAGTACGCAAATACTCGCGTATACTTTGTAGTGAAGTAAGTAAGAATAGCGCTCCGAAATATACAGCGCCAGTACGCATGTAGACTAATCGTGTATGTTTCGTAGTAAGCGCGGCGTCTTTCCATTGCTCGCGTTTATATTATTGTATTGCTGTTTTGAAATCTATTATTAAAATGCATGTGTATTGTGTATGTAATGTTGCGTACTGATCGTATATTTTTTGTATCGAGGATACTTGTGTCTTCGTTCCCGACTTATATGCTGCACGACTTACAATTGACAATAGTGCTAAAATTTAAGAATCTAATAAGTCCAGAAGAAGACGGTTGCGAGGCGACGGACTATTTTTGTGTAGTTAAAAAAAACACGAACCTAACCTAACCCATAGGTAACCCTTATATCTGTTACCTATTTATTTTTCTAAGCTTACCTAATAATATTTTAAGCTATTGCATAGCTTCTATCGCGGGCCTTGAGCGTGGGGACCGAATCCAGAAATTTAGTAACGAAAAACCTCACGCTCCCCACTCCGACGGGCGCGGAGGTGTGGCTTGAAGGCATAGCATGCAATAGCTTTACCGCGGCAGTCCCCGAGTGCCACACGTCTTTTTTATTCCATATTTTACTGAATCAATCAAGAAGAATAAAAGTAGATAGATATAGCTGTACAAGTCTTTGATTGTCTATATATTTATTATTTCGCTCAAGCGTAAGTGGTGTAGTAGGTATATTTAGTTATATTTTGCGTACTGATCGTGTATAGTTTGGAACGAAGAAGCCAGCATCCGCGTTACAAAGTATACACGATCAGTACGCAAAATTCGTGTATATATTGTAATAACAAACTTAAAAACAGCATTACAAAGTATACACGAGCAGTTTCCTATGGTTGCGTTCTGGCTATGTATAGTTTGGAAATACGCACCTACGCTTAAATAATTTCCTTTTTTACACCTAGGTACCTATCACTTAAGTACGACTGAATGCTCGAAACACCTAAATCGAAAGACATTTGTATCATTGACAAATTGATTTATTGTCGATTTGGCTACGAGCTAAAGTTATTTGAAAGATAGATTCAGTACCCTTAGGCCTGATTTTTCAATCGGAATGTGACACAACTTTAGACGATAAATATTCTATCTTACCTTGATCTATTTGAATGTTTTGGCGAGATGACATATTATTTACCTTTTGAATAACTTGGACAATAAAGAATTGGAATATTAAACAAAAACATGCAAAAATTGTTAAGTATACCTAGTTCATAGCTAAAAGCACTTGAAGAGGTTGACTTGCGTTTGAAGGACATGTAAAACTTAATAACCTTAAATTTACCTTAATATTTTGACTACTAAGGTTATTATTAAAACTTAATAATAACCTTAGTAGTCAAAATCTACGAAATGTTTATTCATTTTGGATTGATAATTTGTATTTATAAATTATAGTTTTAAAATGTAAATAAAATAGCTTCTAGGAATTTATGGCAATGGGTAGATACTTAGGTCGTGCTTATTTCTCTACACTTATGCTTAACTACAGTTATGCTTTGCCCAATAGTTATACTAAATTTTTAAGAAAATTTCTTAATCTAGATTCTAGATACTTACTTAGCAATTCCACAAATGTTCCACTTACCTACTTAATTAGAAAAATCTTTTGAATTTTAGCTCAAGTTGGTTAATTAGAGTTTATGTAATTGAGACAGCAATGTAATCAGGGTTTTCTTTATGAACAAATAAACCGGGATTATTATAATAAGTGTCTAGTTACGTGTGTTGGAAAAATATTTTTTCCTGAGGGTTAATTAAGTTTTCCATATCATATTATTTTTTATATCCAAGATGATTACATATCTACAAATAAAGATATTATATTAATCAAACCTAGAATTAATGAGGCTTTCTAAATTCCACAGACGAAAAAATAATCGGGCTAATAAATCAAAACATTAACTAGATAGAGTACCCAGTTAATTAATAGGAAAAATCCTACAGGTCTTCACTTTACTTAGAAACATAAAACATGAATGGTACCTTCATCATATTAAAATACACATATTAATGAAGAGTTTGTTTGTTTGAACGTGCTAATCTCAGGAATTATTGGTCCGTTTTTTAAAAAAAATTCTTTCGGTGTTAGATAGTCCATTTTTCTAGGAAGTTATAATAAATAAAAATAAATAAATAAAAAAAAGCGGAGCCACGCGGGTGAAACCGTGGGGCGCAGCTAGTCATAAAATATATTAAATATCTACAAAAACTATAGATAGAATGAGACAAAAGGAAAACTTATTGATTATATTATCATCGGCCACGATATCTTAGATAATAGTTTCAACGATGGGTTACCTACGTGCGTAGAATCTCTCATCCGTGAAGATTTAATTACTACCCACTCAGCTTAAAGCTTTATAGCAAAGCTGTTATAATAATCTTGATATAATATCCAACTAACATTATAAACACGCAAGTTTTGAAGTAGGTATGTACCTATGGTTGTTTTCTTGTTGTTCTTTCAAAAACAGGCACCTAATCGGACCTCAATGTACAGGAACCTACAAAGATAGATTAAAGTCCTATATTGTACATACAAAAATTTAATTCGAATTTAAAAACATTATTGGAGGAAATAACTAGTTACATAGGAAGTAGGTTACAGGTATAATATTATATACTAGACAGGTACGTAGACGCGTCCCTATCTATTAATTCTGAGATGAGAGAAATGAAGTTCCTTCCTACCTGTACCTATATCTATAGTTCCTATTACTTATATACACCTACTTGGCAAAGAGAGTTCAATCAGCTAGCTGTTATAATAATCGTCCACAGAACAATAGAGTAATCAACATCTTTCATGCAAATTGCTCGTATGCAAAAAAGTTGTATACCTTTTTCTATGTCTAACCAATACGTGCAATATTATTTAAGTTTAATATGGTACCAATAAAATAAATATTTCACAAGTAGTTAAATTTCAATCGGCACTATCGAATTCATATCTTGTAATCGATAAAAGGATAAAGTAAAGCTTGTTTTCTCAATCCAGAATAACATAGCTTATGTAAATGCGAATAAAGTTTGTAATATGGATGTATGAAGGCTGCAAATAAATTATTTGGATTTAGGAACATAATAAACATAACCTTAAAGTTCCCAATCAATCGATTAGTGTGCAAAATATTGTACAAGTAATATTAATACTTAATTGTACAATACGTTGATTTTAATGACCATAAGTATAACAACAAGATAATGCACTCATCGTACGAATTAAAATTTTAATTTTCTATTATTAGGTAGTACAGATGAGCCAATCTCTTATTTTTAAAATAGTACAGAGCCATGTAGTAGTAAGTTTTTACTTAAGTTTTATTAGCCAGTCTTGTAGTCCTATCTGTCTTAAGAATATTAAGTATTTAAATTAATTAAATTACACATATAAAACTAAATATTTTTTTATCAATTTGTTGTTTCTATAAAAAAAACTTAAAGTATTGAAGTACCAGCTTAAACATTATATTTACAGGAATAATTTTATGATTGGTACAAATAAAATATAATACATGAAGATAAATGCAATTTTATTATAGTTTATTCTTTTCTGAAATCATATTTTATGTGAAAAAAATTCTAAATATAAATAAAATTCACAAACAATTACAATTAACTATTTCTTATTAATTTATATAACTCATTGTACTTCATATTGAAATCACAATATTATAAATAAACATTTAAATAAAATATAATGTTATGTATTTTAATTTCAGGGATTATTTATTAGTAATGACATGCACATGCCGCATGTCATGCAATACTGACATGCATGCGGGAAGACAATTTTATACATGATGAACATTTATGAACAAAAAATTCAAATACATACCAGCGATTCATAGCATATATATCATTTTAAAAATAAGCGAAATTCAAAATATATTAAGTATCTCCAGAAAAAATGGATAAATAGATTATCATAATTATTGCTCAAATTATAGATTAATTTCATATTCAGTCACAACCCAATATCCAATTTTTAATAGTAAAAAGTTTCACAAATCATCTTCACTATTATTGGATATTGACACAGAATACATTTTAAGGATATAAGTTAAAACTCTTATTTATATAGGTTTATTTTAAAGATAACTATATAGTTAAAGATAGAAAGATTTTTAAAATTGAATAATTAATACACTTTTTCTGCCTTTTTTCTGGTTTTATATTTTTTATGATTATTTTAGCATAATAAGAGATTTAAATTAACTTTAGATTATTACATATGTCTTAAAAATTGGTTACAATTCACATTGCATGTGTTTATATTTACCTATTTATTGATTATTAATACATTTTTATAATTCAACTAGTGTTCATAAATCCTCCATAGATAAAAAAATTCCTAATCATTTAGCACAGCCATTGCCATCTCTTTAGATATACTATCCGACATGCTATTCTGATTCTCGACGTCTTTCTCATCACTGGACCACCAACTTTCATCCTCATCATGTATAAAACAGAGAAACAAATCGTCTTCATACGTAGGAAAATAATATTCCGGCTGATCCCACTTCTCCTTCCTTAAAACCCAGTGATTTGTCTCCTTTATGTGTTTTTCTAAGTTCTTCCGATCATCAAACTTAGTGTCACATGATAAACACTGTTTCAAATGTATCTGCCGTCGAATATAATTGACTATTTTGACTTTGTGGTAGAAGTCCATGCCAACCGTTGTTTTGGTGAAGGAAAACTCGTGTAATCGCTCCATGTGATCAAGTATAACCTCATATTCTGTTTCGGTGTGGTCGCAGAGAAGGCATGTTATTACTGGACCATTTTCTTCTGTCCATTCTGACCAATCAGGATCACTATCCGCATTTGAATCATTATCAACATCTAAACTTTTCTGTGTATTCGGTTTTTGTGTATGTGTAAGTCTATGTTTGTACGTTGGTGGTTTATCACCTACGTAATTGACTAGAAAGTATTTATCATAATCCTTATTGCTTGGATTGATTCGCTTATGACCTTTCTTCCGCATGTGTTCTTTAAGTATAGTCCGATCTTTGAACAAACCTTCACAATATATACACTGGAGTTTTTCTAATTTCATTGCAAGAAATTCAACAAGATCATCAATAAATATAAGATTATCTGGTTTAGCAATGTGGAAGTTGTGTTTTTCAAATAAATGATTGAGATAACTAGCTCTTGTACCAATAGAAACATATCGGCAAAATAAGCATTCTTTTGAATAATTTTTATCTTCTCTTTCGAATGCATGTCTTTCTAACAGTTTTTCAAGTTTTGTTTGCCGTAAATTAGATCTGAGTTCTTTGTCTTCCGGTAGAACATCACTTAAGAGGAAGTACTCCTCGTCTTTTGACTTTGTTCCATCTGGTTTTTTGTCTAGCAGCATTGTTGTGCAAAAATATGGCAGAGATTGTTCTGGAAAGGACAAATATATACCATTAAATAAAACATAGTCTTTGTGCAATCTATACAATACCTCAATATTAAAACTATTCCAATGTGTGATTTATAGCCTATACAATACTATTTAAATACAAAATATTATATTATGATACAAGAGAGTACAGTATTTAATAAAATAATATATAGCGTAACATATGAGCTAAAAAAATATAAAATAGAGTTCTAATAATTGCATTGCAGTAACAAAGTTCTTCAATTAAATAAAATAGTTCTTAAAAGTTAATGAAAGTAAAGCCACATTAAATTATTATAAAATGTATCTAACTACAAGAAATACGAAGAACATACTCTGTGGCATACCTACAGTATGGAAGAAAATGTGTTCAAACGATTTTTGGTCTTATAAACTAATGTGTGTTTGTGCATTAATTAATGATTATACCATCATACTAATCGGTGCCTGAAAAGTCCTACAATTTATGAAGGATGTAGGTAAATCTATACTAATAATATTATAAAGCTGAAGAGTTAGTTTGTTTTTTTGTTTGTTTGTTTGTTTGAATGCGCTAATCTCGGGAACTACTGGTCCGATTTGAAAAATTCTTTCGGTGTTAGATAGCCCATTTATCGAGGAAGGATATACTTAGGCTATATAACATCACGCTACGACCAACAGGAGTGGAGCCACGGGGGTGAAACCGCGCGGAGCAGCTAGTATAGAATAAAAATAGATAGCACATACATACAGTTAACTAATTACCGGTAAAAAAACTGCAATTTACCTTTGAATCTTGACTTCCAATACTTTATATATGCAGGTAAATCAGCTATTTGGTTAACATCTGCGATAACTAGGCGGTGTTCCATGAACAGATGTGTTAGTAAATCCTTCTCTGCAGCGGGTAAATTGTAGTTTCTATCACACAAAGGGCAAGCACCTTCAACAATATCATCACTTTTGAAAATACTGGGTTTCTGTACGTTTTGGTGCAATGTAAGCGGTCCAAAAAATTCCTTATCGCTTGAAGACATTATAGTAAGTCTCAATATTAGATTATTAATGTATTTTTAGTAAAAGATGAAGGGAATTTCAAGAAATAGAATAACAAATCGCCACATGTGACAACTATTGCAATTCCAATTTGCAGAATTGACATTTGACATTGACGTATCGATATTTATTTTCTTTTTCGCTGTTAGGTGTGACGAATACTTAACTTTTTGTTTGTTTGAATTTGTAATAATATTATGTGGTAATAATAATAAAATTAATACAAAGATATGATGTTAATTAGCAAGAAAATAATTTGTAATATTTAAATAATATCATAATATTATGATAGTCGCTTATTCCATGTTGTGTAATTTCGATAAGGCTAAGGCCGCACTGTATCGACTAAACACCACGGATTTAAACCGCACAGTCTTTTGAATAAAGAAAACTAATGGCTAAATGGAAAAATCTGCGAATCGGCGCCGAAATATTATTTTGTAGCTATAATAATATTATTATAGAACTTGTCTATAATACGTCTAGGGTAGTTTTGCGGTGCGGTTATCTCTTGCCGGAAAAAAACGTACTACGGCTTATTATTAGACGCAATTATTACGGTTAAAAAACGCGAGAGAGATGTATCATGATAATATGTTACTTTAGTACTATTGTCCATCTTCTGACAAGAGAAAACATCCTGAGAAATTTTTTCCTCTAGCCATTAACATAACAAGTCACGGTTCTAATATCAGTAGCGGGAAAAAACCGTCAAAGTGGTCGCTTCCAAGTTTACTTTAGTCACAATTTTTTGTTGTTATATAATATTATACTAGCTGTTCCGCGTTTTGTTTCACCCGCATTGCTCTGCTCCTGTTGGTTACGACCAACAGGAGCAGAGCAATGCGATATATCATCACGCTACGGCGTGATGATATATCGCCTATAGCCTTCCTCGATAAATGGGCTATCTAACACCGAAAGAATTTATCAAATTGGACCAGTAGTTCCCGAGATTAGCACGTTCAAACAAACAAACAAACTGATACACAAAAAGCTATAAGAAGCTCGCGCGCGGACCCGCCGCCTTTTTATAGCTCCCGCCGCGAAGCGCGTCGAACGCGGCAACTGATACACAAAAATAATCCTTAAGGCATGATTCTGTATTCACGCGCGATGACTTAAAGCGTATTTCATGTATAACTTTGGTGTTTCTACACCGATTTACATGATTCTTTTTTTATTGAATAGGTAATAATGTTAACTTTTTTTAATTAGGGATGAGTGAGAGTGTTGTACTTAAATGTAAGAGTAGACAAATATAATCAGAAAGCTCCGAATTGCTAAGCTATTGAAGTTTCACGTGTTATTGTGAGTCAATTTTAAAAGATAGACATAAATGCTGTCTAGGAATTTATTTTTATATAATAATAAAATAATAATAATAGTTTAAGAACATTTGTGTCGTACACAGGGTTGTTACAAAAAAACATCGTTGTTTAAAACATCATGTTTAAAACAAGTTTAAAACAAATTGTAAAAAAAACATGTTTTTTTCCACCTGTTTTAAATCAATGTTTTATACATTGTTTTAAACAGGTTTTAAACTTACAAGTGAGATAGATAAATAAAACAATTTCAAATGGGAAATTATCACAGAACAGTAAAAACAAATAGAAATGCTATAATGTCATAATTAGTATGAAAACCAGTGTCGCCAAACCCACACATTTAAACCGATAGTTATACAGAACAGTACACAACAAGTAAACTATGCCTTTGATTGGACAGCTTAATTTGAGTAAAAACTGACTTAGGTTATAAATTCAGCATTTCAATATGTACCCTAACGCACTAAGTTACGGTTTATTTTAGTATAACATCCCTAGGTATATTAGCTGTTTTGTTTCTCTTTGCTCAGAAATTCCAAATTCGAAAACATTCAGCAATTCCACAACAGAGGGCGTTAGTTTTCGATAGATATAACTTTGAACCTCAACACGTAGAGATAAGGTTGAAATTTGTTTCACTCTACATTAATGGCATTAACTTGATGCTATGCCCTAAGGCCTAAGGGATGTCACCTTGTTATCGATAATTCACAAATAAATATTTTTTTGTGTTTAATGTGTCACATTTTGGAGTATGTTTATTACTACTAAGTACGTCTTTTCATATTATTATTATTAAATAAAAAACGGAATAGAATAGTATAAACTTTATATCTACAATTAACAAAATACAAACAGAAAATAGCCTATGGGTGATTAAAACATATTAATCAATGTTTTAAACATGAATAAAACACAGTAAAAGTACAAAGAAAAAAACATTGAATTAAACATAAAACATTGAACAAAACAAAAAAAACAAAAAAAAACATGTTTTTTCTCATAATTTATTGTTTTTTTGCAACCCTGGTCGTACATGATTTCTATGTAGCTTTAACCATTAAGGCTGCACACGCGACGGAAGCTTAAAAAATGGAGTAACTTCTCCCGTTTTCCCAATATTTCCCTCCACTGCTCTGCTCATATTGATCGTAGCGTAATAAAAAGTATACTATAACCTGCCCAGGAGTATGAAGAATAATTGTACCAAATTTCGTTAAAATCCGTCGTGTAGTTTTTGTTTCTATAACGAATATACAGACAGACAGACAAAAATTTTACTGATTGCATTTTTGGCATCAGTAGCGATCCCTTATCACCCCTTCATAGTTTTTTTTTAAATATATTTCATGTACAGAATTGGCCTCTCTACAGATTTATTATAAGTATAGATTATTCCACAGCGGTTTAGCTGTTATACTTAGTGCAGCATAATAATTAGCCCAGACACAATACTATTATGGCACTAACTTACCTTGTGCACGAATGCAATGAAATATAAACAGGTAGGTAATAAAGGATAACTTTTTGGGTAAGATGGTAACGAGAAGTTTAAATAAAATTCCAAAATTATACCATAAAAAATGAATTTTATTTTATAATTTTTATTAGCTAAACATTACACTCTCACGTAAAAATAGTAGGAACTTACAGTTTGTTCAACTATTTTAAATGCCATATTATATTTTATCGTCTTTAACTTAATTTTTTTCTTAAAACTATAGGATAAGGCTTAGGCGGGATATAAAATGGCGATGTTAGTATTAAGTTTTAAGTACATACATAAAATAAATAACAAAAAATGCCTCTTATATCTTATAAATATTAATTAAAACTATCTATATTTACGTTACATATTAAGTAGCACAAAATGTTTTCTTTCAGTTCTATTTATTTATCTTTTATAAAAATTCTGTACTTCATTAGATTTTTCCATGGCACAAAACGTAACAAAAAATTAAAGCAGTCTCGGTATACAATCAAAGCTACACTAAATAACTAATACTGATTCACTATATTTTTATTTTATTACACATTAATCTTTGCACGACGCATTTGTATCTGCATACAAAACTTTGTATGGAACAGGACTGCCCTTGTTGGCGGCTGTCACTTGAATGGCGTATTTGCGGCCAGCTTTCAAACCAGCGACCTTTTGTACGATTACCCTCGTTCTGAAAAAAAGTAAGTAAAGTAAATAAGTTTATTTTTTACATAGTAGGGTAGCTAATTCCATTTTTTTTAAATAACTTAAAAAAACATTCCCATCTGCCATAATTATTTAGCTAAGAGAATTTTACTTACGGTGGGCGTTGCATGTGACTTATACATTGAACCTTTGCCCCAGATTTTTTGTTGAGCATGCAAGTGTAACCATCAATGGATGATGTTTCTCTCGTTATTATGCAGTATCTGTGAAAAAAAAATACATTTAAAGGAGGTGGCCAGATAATATTATAATACTATATTGTACCTATACTATTAAATTTACTGTAGGCCTATCTATCTCTTAGCGTTTTCATCATTCGTTTACAAAATAGAGTATATTATAGAGTTATACCTAGACGATAAAAATGCATTCAATAATATTAGAACACTATAAAACAATCCATGCAATATTTTATACCTAGAAATAATTACATTTTATCTAGTACTCATTTTGCCGTACAATAAGTGAATGTATTACTACATAGTAATTTTACGCAACAGATATTGATGTTTTTTTTAATAAGTAGATAGAGAGGTTCTTGAGGAAGGTTTTAGTATATAATTATATAATTTATGTAAGATAAATACCTTATAACATCAGTAGCATTATGATTAGCTGGCAAGAAGGCGATGTCAACAGATTTGCAGGAGCGTCGCGGGCGCAGCTCTCTGACTGTGGCGCCATCTTCCAGCAGCTCGGGGGTACTGAGGCCCCATCTTGTTGTTGATGCTGTTAACTGAAAAATAATATAATTAATACATATTTATCTAGTTATATCGGGGCCACCCGCAGTACATGCATGTGACGTCGTATTTGTTAACGGCCACCCTGCATCGCCATAATGCATTTTGTAATTCTTTGAACGCAGATTGCAGCGTTGCATTTTTGTTTAGCGATAAGTCTATAGTTTAAGTTTTCATTCTAGATGTAGAGAGCACATAATATTACAGACGTTTAAATTAAATCTTGTGTTTTTAAAAAACGTCCTTCGGTCCGTCGAAATTTGGGTATCTTTATAATCATAACATACAAATAATATTGTGATGTTGAAATAGGTGAAATAAAAATCGAAGAATTACATCTTCGATTTTTATACGATTTAGATTATCTAATGCAAGTTATGGAAGTAACGTGTGTGTGTTTTAAATGGAAACATGGTAAAATAATCTACAGTGACAATTAATTTATGGCAAATAAAATCTCAAGCACTGAAATACATACACCAAACATATTACCTACACAATACACATAGCGATTACAAACGTGTTAGGCAGTTACAGTTTTTTAAGAGGATTTTTTGTTATTGCCACAAGGAGAAACAATAATATACTCTAATATCATCGCAAAAAGGTAAAATAATTAGAAAAAAACGAAAATATAAATTAAAATTTTCGTCTACACTAATATTATAAATAAAGAGGAAAACTTTGTTTGTTTGTTTGTTTGATTGATTGTAATGAATAGGCTCATAAACTACTAGACCGATTTTAAAGCCACGCGGGTGAAACCGCGCGGCACAGCTAGTAATAAATAAATAGGTACTTACTTCAACATTAACAGCTGTATCCCTATACCATCTGTTTGGCGTCACTCGTATAACATATCGGACCTTTGCTTCTTCAGAACTTGAGTCGAATTGAACGGAGCCTTCGTCACTCGTTTCCTGTATTGATGAGCTTGGTATGGGCGCTGGTACGAAGAATTTTGAATAGGGTTCTGTAAGCAGGGAAAAAAGTTATTTTAAGCTATTGCATAGCTTCTATCGCGGGCCTTGAGCGCGGGGACCGAATCGAGAAATTCCGTAACGAAAAAACCTCACGCTCCCCACTCCGACGGGCACGGAGGACTTTACCGCGGCAGTCCCCGAGTGCCACACGTCTTTTTTTTCTATGATACCCGATTGAAAAAAGAAATTTGACGTATTGGTAATGGTGTTTATTTGTGTACAGTAAAAAATAAGAGAAGATAAGATTACCACCTAATTGGAATGAAACAAGGAAAAATATTAGTGCATACGCAACGCTAATGAAACTCAAAATCTTAGTACTTCGGCAAGAATTATCAAAATCAATTTATATTTTCTCTCTATGTACGAATTTTGCTCTTTAACAGAATATTTATATATTTAATCCATATATTGTGTTGATAACACTTTGACTTACCAATATCCTTTATCGAATAAAGACGTTTTCCTTTCACACTGATTTCTACATCAACGGAACCTCCACATGTAGTTACAGCTAACCATACACCACCGCCCGTTCCGACAGTAGCCTAAAAATTAAATCAAATCAATAATCCGAAACTTTAATCGAAAGATACAAGTTTTAATGTTTGGTTTTGGCGAAACTGAAGTAATATATACCTACTAATATTATAAAGGTAAAGGGTTTTGTTTGTTTGTTTGTTTGAACGCGCTAATCTCAGGAAATACTGGTCCGACATTACAGAAACAATAACACATTAACAGTTTTACATTAATTTAAGCGATACATAAAGTAACCGAAATCTTACCTTAAAATAATAAACGCTTTTTCCCTTAACATCAGACTTCAGAGGGACATTTTCCCTTAACCTCTTAGCTGTGGAGGTGCGAGGGCGGACACTGCCGGTTGCTAAGAGAGACCCCGCTCGCCTGTCCCTTGCAACTCCGAAGACACTGACAAAATATGTCTGGAAATGATAAAATAAAAGCTATTGTTAACGAAGATTTTATTAACGATTATAAAAATAAGGTTACCTATAATAAATGAAATATTGTCTTCAACGCAGAATATTATGAAGAGAAAATATATAAATAATAAGGAAGCATCTGTCTTAATAATATAGAAGTATTACGTATAAATAGTTCCACAGTGTGGAAACAATGAGGCAAGTTAATTTTTATTGGCTAATAATGTCAAAATTCTATGCAGTATGCAGCTTAACTGAACTGTAGCTACCTTAAAATGATCTTCTATTTCAAAAGATAATCATTGTGGAACATAATTTGTTCCAGCTTCTTTTGATAATAATTATTCGATGGTTAAAATTTAATAATATAAAATAACTTACCGTACTAGGATCAAGATTTTCAATCAAATGATGAGTTCTGTCACCAACGCAGGCGATGACTGGATCTTCATTGGATACTCTTGTACTACGACCTGTTCAAATACTAATAAGAATTACAACAATAGAAACATAATTCAAATAAAAAAGAGAAGTACCTTATTGTGACCCCTATTTACATAGTTTCGGATTTTGACAATTAATGGAGAAATTTTTAATAAAAAGATGCGAATGTATCATGTATAAAAAGTAAGAAAATAAAAGCCCAATATACACTTGTCCAAAAATCTAGTTAAAAAGTACCTAGTCTTCAAGGCTTGTTATTTACAATATACGATTTCTATTGAAGAATCTACCTCACATTATCTTATCAATATTTCGTAGAAGGCTTATTATAAAATCATCAACCCACCAAACTTCTTCCTCCTGAAGACGTTCCTGTAATTCCCGTCAAATATACTGTATCTATCCACATCCATATCAACTGTGTTTTCATCATCTGAACGAGCTTGATTGTTTCTATTCCTTTGTCGCTTTTCATTAGAGGAATCTTCTAAGTTTTGTCTATTTGTACAGATATTTGTATCTGCTTGAGCAGCGCAAAGAGAAGTGTAGTTCTTCCGATGTGATGCAACCACGCAGTATGTGGTCATCTGGGGATCTATAGGACTGGAAAAAATAAGGCAATGTTATAAATATTTCTTTTTTTATTTACGGATAATATTAAAATATAATGCGCCTGTTTTATGTTAATACTGGTACATAGTACGGCAAAACAACTAAGTCAGTATAATATGAATAATGGTACTTATTACATCTAGTTAAACAGATGGAAACAATTTGTATCTAAAACAATTATAACAAAGGTATTATAATATTTTATTGCGTGGATAACATTGATGTTAAAAGTTATGCTTAGTTATATCAATTTAGAAGATCCAAATAGAATTTCGCAAATCATTGAAGTGTTTTACAGAAAATGAATGCAGAATCATCACTCATTGGACTTGTAACTTATGGAGCTGGGCATAGCCAGTGCAAGGTTCATCCAGATAATGAAACTTGATAGAAGACCTGTTAATAATGCGTCTAAAAACGTTAAAAGGAGTTATTAGTATAGCGGTTCGGGCTCACAAAAAGCTGGTCACAAGGAGGTAATTATTAGACAGTAGTAGACTTAAGTATTACGTCAATCCTATTGAATTGCATTAAAGGAAAGGTCCGTTTATAGTGTCGGGGTAAAAAGTTGTATCTGGGGTCGTATTCTCAAATTGTGAACATTGCATGAACCAGCATTTAATAAAAATATAGAAAGAAAAATAAAAATTAGGCATTTAGATTATTTTCTTCATATAGAAGACTTAAGACATTCAAAAAAGGCATTGCTATATTTGTAAAACGTTTGTGTCGGCTTACAAATATTAACATTCCTTCATAGAAGAGATCATGAAGAGATACAATAATCATCCACATGTCATTAACTGTCTTTATTGCGAGAAATACTCGAGTGCACCGACAGATAATAAGTTGAAGAAGATAAAACGTTTATTTTCCCAATTAAGTGCTAGAAGCCACAAAACCTTGTAAATAATAATAGCGGCATCGTATATTTGACAAGAATGTGCCTTAAAAGCACTATAATAACCCCCAACAAGCGGATAATGATTACAATTAATAACGACTAATTAGAAGAAACTACTCGCAAACCAGCAAAACATTTAGCGTCACCCACAAAAGGAGTTATTGCCTCTCTAGGCGATATTCTTTTAATTATCGTACAGTTATGTGGTGGAAAAAGTCGCACGTGTTGAGAATAGCCACCCATCAGGTCCTGTTAGGTTAAGTTATCACTGAGGTATACAGTCGGCATGCATACAAACGCTATAGGCAAGAAATTTGCTATAAAATTAATTAATATGCTACCTACACACTTTAATATGACTCGTAATATTGTAATACAATGTTTATAATTAGTAATGACTTTGTGAATGTGTTTTCTAAAATATATTTAGACATGATAGGTACCTACTTACATAAAATCTTCACAAATAAAATCTGACGAATTAGATTTGATTTGATTTAAGTCTTTGACAATCAACTGTTCTCTCATTATAACCAAAGAATACGTAATACGTAGATGAGAGTCGCAACAAAATATATATTTTAATGACTTATTTATAATTATCATTGCCATAAGCTACGAAATTTATCGACACTAAGCTCAGACAAGGTATTAAAGTTTCACATTCTAAGGTTATTAGAATTCGCCATATAAAGGTATCTAATCTAGGTATTTCAAATATTTATAGTAATTAATACATATTTTAATAAAATTGTTGCAAAGTAGTTCGTACATTTCTTTATTTTATAATATTTTCATCGTATATTGATTGATTTTTAAACCGAAGAACGCATAGTACCTACTTACGTAATATATATCAAGATTACCTATATTTTTTTTGTTTCATATCTTTCGTGCCTTTTCACTTATTCATTGATTGAAAATATTTGAAATATCCAAATGCAAAACTTGCAAATTTATTTTCACCATGATTTTCACAAACTCTCCTTCATTGCAGAAGTGTAGGGTTATCCATAGATAGCACAAATATTTGTTCAATTTTATTTATACTTGCAGTACAAGAATTGCGTACAAATTAATTTAATTATATTTTCTGCAGTACCTATCTCATTTACGGCTATTAGACTTGCAACACGTAATTTGAAATAGGGCAGCCATTTCATCATAAGGTTCCGATGGGTGGCAAGATGCGTGGTTAATTTACCTTTTTCATATCTTTACATACCTCGAGATGCAATCAAAATTAGATCCAAAAATTAATCAGCATAAGACATTAATTCCATTATCCCACATGTAAAGTTCAAAGCCGTGCTGTACAAGAAATCGGATTTTAAATATTTATTATTAAAGCGTAAAATCGATTAATTCGCTACATGCCCTTGCACAAAAAGTTGAAGGAATCAAGCTTGCCTTTGCTGACTGTTTATTCTATTTACGCGTTCCTTCGCAGTTGCATTCGCTACAAATAGTATGGTTCGCTCGGGTAATTTAAAACTTTACGAGATGAGAATCGAAATGTTGTTAATTAGTGTTACCTACACCTAGCGTGTCGAAGCTCATTGTTTTTTTTCGAACGAGTTAAATGTCAAAATGGAACCCGCGCAAAAAATCAAAAAATATCATTGTATTGATATAGTGCCGAATGAAGAATGATCAATTACTTCGGTATAATTTATAAATTAGTAATAATTAAATTGTGTACGCCAATTACATTGATTATCATGAATTATCCGTTCTTCTTTTTGGTTTATGTCCACATACATTATCAATTCTTTAGAGATGTCATCCGTAAAAAAGTCTCTGCACAAAACTTATTTGTTGCATAAACAAAAATCTTCCTAATTAAAATTATATTACTAAACATATTTTTAGGTAAAAAAAGGTTATTATAATAAAATAAAAATCTAGTCTAATTATTAATTATCTTTGGCTGTATGAGCCATGGCCTTTATTAAAAAAAAAAAAACTGAGAATATGTGCAATCTCTAGTGTTCGTAATTCGAATTCTATTCTGCGCATAAAATTATAATTGTATTCTTTGATGTTACGTTTTTCTTTCATTTTAATCAATAATTCCTCTTTTTGTTTTAATTATAAATACTTAGTCTACGTTTGGTAAAGCAATGGGGATTGTCTTTTGTCGTATCAGAGAATATCAACCACGTTATAGTTTATATTTTAACGAGTAAGTTTGTATTTTTTATAATTTCGTATAGGTATTATAAATTACATTGTAAGAGATATTTCAAGTTATTTTAAACACTACACCTAATGGAATGTTGTTATGATCGAGTACGCTTGATCTGATCGTACGCTACAATGTATTATGTAACCAAAATGAAGAGTCAATCAGTGTTTTATGACTTCTATACTTACTCTATAATTACTAGTAATTATAGCCGTATTATATTATTGTTTATGATTCGAATAGGTATAAATAACTCCTTCATAAATTATAAATGGAAAAATTGGTGAAGTTTGTATGTTTGTTACTCTTTCATGAAACAAACTACTGGACAAGTTTGGAAGAAACTTTACAGTAATATAAGTTACCTATACTTTGGAATAACACATAATACGAGCCCGGGAGTGGAACCGCGCGACACAGCTAGTAGATAATAAGGTTAGTGTAAAGTTTTTTTTTGATATAATCGTTTTGGTAAATTACATACGGTGTCAAAAGAAAGTTTTCGTAAAAGAAAGGGTGAAATCTAATTTTTCCCTCAATTTTCTCCGATAACGACCTCTCAAAACCGTTTAACATTGGGAAAATCACGTATAATATAAAAAGGTAGGTACATAATATAAAGTTGTTCTAAACCCCAAAAAGAACTTTAAAATATCCGATTCATCACAATATTAAAATATTTTAATGTATGTCTTTAGATATTTTTCTAAAAGTAAGTACTACTTTAGTAATATCGTTAAGTATCGTTTAATGTTTACTTTACTATCCATAAATCATACATTCTTACATAAATTATCATAAAAGAAACATAACTTCTCAAATGCCCATTTAGTTAGAAAATTATTAACACCTGTATCAATAACAACGTAAAAACCGCAGCAAATTGGCGTAAATAAAAACAAATGTGAAAACTAAATTCAACACTAAAGTGTGTTAACGTCTTTAGCAATTAAAGCCTTAAAGGGTGTGTATTGGACGCGAAAAACCGAAAGCTTGTCAGAAGCCAACCATCGCGTGTTAGATTTTATAAAGTAAAGCTGCGTTCACAATGACTGTTTATTTTAGCAATTTTAGAAATTTAATTAAAATTCTGACTGGTTTATATGGATGTGGATTTTTAAGTCTTCGAGATATGTAGTGCAATGGAAATGTATTTATTTAATATATATACACAATGCATTTTTGTCACAGGTTTAAAGAACGGGGCACGAGCACGTTAATTCTTCATGAAATAGGAAAAAAAAAAACCTCAGAATACAGTATGTTCTGAGAATAAATCGGTATTGTCAAGACTTTTACCAGCGCGGCGATAAAAACCGTAGAACGGTAAGGATAGTTCAGAATACTAAACCAAATTTAATTAATTCTGTTTTTCTGTCTCAAGAATTTAATCACACCCTTGGCGGCTTCGATAGAGACATTCTAGTATTTACGCAAAAAAAAAAAAAAAAAACACCACTACGTATATTTCCTAATCCGTCAACCTCCGTCACATGACGCTGCGTACATCTAAACAAGTTTTTTATTTACCTATCGATGACGGCCAATCACAATAAAATGAATATTCGATTCTGTGAATTCCACATTTTTTGCAATTACCAAGTTATTTGGAATAAAAAGCGCGGTGTGGACGTTTCCTAGTCGAGTCATATCCTGCCATATATGGGGTATCATAAATTCATCTATACTCGTGACGAACTCAAAGACAGCGTGGATTTATGGTTTGTGAGAGTATAACGGTGGCTCTTGACGGGTTTTTTATACTGTAGTCCAGTTATGATATGAATTTAATGTATTGGTTGCCGAGAATGTACGCGGATGGTGTTTACTGTTTACGCGACATTGTGAAATAGGGCCGATGAAATGGGGCATCGGTTTATCGGTTATCTTTTGAACTTCGAAGTTTTTGATATCTATTCAAATGTGTCTTCAATTTTTTTTTCTCATTATATAATTTCAATAAATGTCCCTATAATTACTGATTGCAACTGGGCCTGGGAAACTGTCAATGGGAACGGAGGAAGGCATAAGGTTGTTCAGTGGCTCCAGTCTTCATTTTACAAAACGCAAATATAAAATATATGGTCTACTATAATAAGAATAGAGTATAGATACTATGATATTAAACGATATATTTTTTGAGATATTGGTTAAGGTAGGTAAGTTCAAATAATTATAATCAAGTATGTAGTTTAGTATGTATGAATTTAACTAGATATTTCTAAATAATTAAGATTTTTTAAATTATTATTTACAGACTACAGTAATTGTTATAATTTTATCATCTAAATACCTAGGATCCCAATTCGCTGAGAGCCTCCGCCGAGAGCGGATGCGCAGGCGCATGCGAACGGGCCGCGGTGCTTCGCCCCTCACGCTCACTGCTGCGGCGCCGCCTTTTGATGAAAATAACTGAAAACAATTTAGTTATATTATAATATTACCTTCCATATACCACGACCACCACCGATCAAACGAAAAAATAAACGAAAGTTTCGAGATGGATATAACTTCATATCTTTTTAACAGGGGGAGAGCTAGTGTCGTATTAAAGAAGTTTTCTGTAAATCGATACTTTAACGTAAGTAACAGAGACTGAAAATAAGTTTATTTTGTATACCTGTAATAAATATCGATCCTGATTTGTGATAATAGCTGATAGAGTGCTCACATCTCCACCACTGCTTTCTTGTATAAGATCCAGGTGGTCTGAAAAAAAGTCAATTAATCGTTTATGTTTTCAATATCAATATAAATCTATACCATCTTCAAAGTTATCAATATATCTTTTTATGCCATACATTGTTATGTACAACATAGTTATGATTAACCACGCATTTATTCCGTCAGTACCTACCTATATGATTGTTTTTTTTTTCTTTATGAATGGTACTAATTTAACTTAGTGTTTATCCATAGTAGCTTATTTTATCTATAGTCACGATAATAATCAGAAATCTTACCGTCAGAACGTCCTATTTCTCCCCGATATAACGCCCAGTGGAAATCCCTGGTACACGGGCTGATTGTGATGAAAACAGACGACAGTGATAGCTGCGTCGTGTTTAATTCCAAACTGAAATTATACATTTGGTCACATATTTCCTTTGTTATGTACATAGTTTCGTTTTTCGTCATTTTACTTAAAATTCGTGCGATTATATTGCAATGTAGGTATTTTATTTTTTTCATATTAATATTAACATTATTAAAAACTCCGCATTTCTTATGATAAGTAATTAAAATTTCAACAAAGTTTCAACGAATCAATACAGAACACAGAATACAATACATACCTGCTTTTTTGTTAATATTATTTTAATTTGTTTCTTTTGTAAGTAATTATGTTTCAATGGGCCTGTAATGACCACAAGCTAGGTCTTTTAGTTTTAAGCGTAACGTTTATACTTTATACATAGAATTTTATTAAATAAAGGATCTGAACATTTAGTATACTGCTTCCAGTTTGCAGATCATCCTTGCGGGATCGGCAGATCCTTAAAAAAGATGAATCGAGAAAAATCTATGAATTCCACTCACTTCCTAGTCTCTCCCTCGTCCAACCTATATACGGTTTGGTTGTCCATCGGCAGCCACTCCGCCAGCCTGGCCACCGGGCGGGTGACCAGGACACTCGGTGCGGCCAGACCGGCGCCCGCCGCGTGTAGAACTATCAACGTCGCTACACGGACTGTTAATCTGTTGAGACTTCTGGAAATGAAGAGTGTTTGGTAAGAAAATAAGAATTTTAATTTTTATGAGGTTTTTTAAGAGCTATAATAATAATAAGTTTTTTTAAACATTATTTAAAATTACAAGAATGTATGCTTTCTTTCAGATAAATTTCCAATGAAAGGATCAGTGGAATTTTTTTAAACGGATTTAACCATAGTTTATTTTATCTTGTACGGATGTAACCCTCTAAAATATTATGTCTTGCTTTATACAATTTTGTATCCGGAATGTTTGAAGTTCCGGGATCAAAGATGACCTACACTTGTCCTTTTTAACCCCTGTGAAGATAAAAAGGGAATAGAAATTTATATGGGTAACGACTCTCCCTTGATAAATTGAAATTACGGAAGAAAGCTAGTAGGTACATTACTAACTTTTATTTGGCCGCAGAACATCGAGAGATTCATAAAATTTAAAAATTGTTAAGGGTTAATTTTTAAATTTAAAAATGTTTTAAAAATTCATTATCATTAAATTGATTGATTTTTAAAACGATTGAACAAAATAAAAAAAAAGATTTAGGTATTTATTTAAAAAAATGACTATAACAACGTCTATAGATTTACATAAACCACAACAACGCATAGCAACCAAGAGCACAGTATGAAAATGCGTTGTTGCTAGGTCCATTCCGATAAAAGACCTAAGATGCTATACCTATGCCTAACTGATTACAGATACTGTGAGCATTGTATTACCATACATAGCATATGATATCATGGCCCGATCAAGGCCGTAATATCAAAACTAATATTATATAGAGGAAAGTTTAGATATTTTTTTCCTTTGTTACGAACTCTAAGTTCTTTAGATAGCCATTACACAGAAGAATAATTAGTAGCTAGCTACCCATTACAATAAATAGTCGTGAACATAAGTTTAAGCCTTTCTTGTCACTCGCTTTCTATTTAAATGTGTGTATTAAAAGTTAAAACAGAAATCAAAAATATGTCCATCAAATTAATGTAACAGACACCCCTCCGAAACTTGACAGGTTTTTTTTTAATTTGCTTTTATTTTGTAGGTCTGAAAATAGGTCGAAAAACTTTGATTAGTCTTGGCAGAATAACGGCTTCCAGATCAGTTAGTAAGTAATAATTCCATAATACTCAGGTACCATCATAAGGAAGGTACCCGGTCCTTTGGATGGCTTACGAGGGGACACGGATCCAACACGCAGAGGCCCTATAAAGAACTTTAATGTGTCGTGGGACACCAGCCGCAGCCTACCCATGACTGCACTATAGAGATATAGCCCTATGGGCAGTCCGCGGCCAATGTAGGACTATTGCAAGAAAAGGAAACTAAATAAACTGGGCTGTGGAATATTATTATTTTATAAAAGTTCGTCATTTATCCAGAATCGATAAAATTAAGTCGCAATAAATCAAATATATTTAACATAAAATATACAGCCTTCTCGTCCCGGATCGTAACTTTCCAATCCATTGTTAAAACAATATTTACACAATTTAATATTATCGTTAAATCTTTGCACAGATTTATTATACTTATATGGATGACGACGTCGATGTATAAAACTAGATGCGACATAACAGTTTTAAACATCATAGAGTTTGTAACAACGAACAGAATTTTGTAACATCTTAGAGGAATTTAAATTTACTGTCTAAGCCAATGTGCTATCACAAAACGGCATTCGTTTAGTAACATTCGCTTTGATAGTCGATATTTTAGTACTTAAATATATTTTTATACTATTTTTAGCTTTCAGAGCATAGAGATGGCCTGTTATTTATATTTTCAGATGTTTCTGTCGTAATCATTAATTTCGGTGATAGGTAGTTTACCAATTAGTCAAGGATTAGCTGATTGATATTCATTCCGATTTAATTAAATTAGTAAGCTATTAGAATGCAATAAAACATGACAACAAATTTATAATTTGCATAAAATTCGGAAATTGTATGGTAAAAATGAACAACTTATTATACAACGGCGTAATAGAGCTTCGATAAAAAAAACACAATTACCTACCGATTCATTTTTACATATAACATCAATGTTATATTTAAAGGCTTATCCAGTACCATATTATATCCCTGTGATCGTATTAATAAAGTGGCATGAGTAATACCTTGATAACCTTCTTCATTGCGCTCTTGTTATTAAGAAACTAGGCTTTCGCATTTTATGCGTTAACCTTTACTTATACATTGTATCGATTTACATACATTGTTAGTAAAAGCTTTTAATTGTAGTTTTATTGATTGCAAACTTGTTTACAGTTATTCATTATAATGCTAAAAATTCTTTTATTTTAAGATGTTTCTTAAGATTTAATAATTAACTCTACAAATTAAGTCAACGTGCAGTCTTTCGATCTTATTTCAAAACTTAGAACTTCATATTTTTGAACATAAAAAATTAACTAACTTTTCTACAGATAATTTCTGAAAACTAAATTTTTTTATAATAATCGACAGCCCTAACCTTATTACTGTATGGAATCACAAACTCTAACGATCATTTGGAACATTCTAGTACCTTCCGTTTGCAATACCATCATTGTAATTCGTATAACAATATCATTAACTTCATATTTTACAAATCCCATCTATTTGTGGTCATCCCACGTTGATTTGTGCCAATAAAACAGACTAATGGTTAGGTTATTATGACTTCCATAAGACTATGAAGATTTCCATTTGCTTATATCTATCTTATATTTTATTTTTACGACTCCTGAAGGCATCTACGAAATTACTTCATCTTTGAGACTGGCGGTATACGCCTTAATAATAATATAATGACTGTATTTGCTTTTCGAATTATTGTTTTATATAGACATTATCCAAATTAAATGTAAAATGACAAGAAGTACTATAAACTTGGTAGGTAGGTATATATTTTATGGCGTGATGACATTATTGGGTGATTCACAATGGGATTTCTACTGAAAGGCATTAAAATTCGAAGCATTCGCTCGGAAGGTAAGTATTATTATGAAAAAAGTGAAAAAGCTTCCGTGATCATAAAGAAAATCGAGTGAAGCGAAGTGATTCTGAATATTTGTATATCGGCTTGAAAAAGATGAGGAAAATAAACTATTTATCTTTTTGAAGTTATTGGCACACCTTTGTAGTTAGGTTAGCAGTTTAATAGTAACTAGATTTGCAGACAGCAGTAACAATTGTATTATATAACTTGACTTGCATTATCTTGAAAAATACATTTCGTGATGTTCCCAAGACATTTATTTTATCAATTGCGAAACAACATTAAATCGTAATTTTTTTTAAGATCATATAAACTTAAGTGCCTGAAATAAAGAATCCCATTCTACAGCAATATCATGCCCATCTTTATATGGCTTAAGTCTTAACGGCATATTAACCAATTCAATCAATTATAAATCGCTTACCAGCGCTTTATCGCTGCTGATCGATTGATATTTCACCTTAATAGCTGCGATAATTTAGTTTTTAAAGTTCACGCGACCACGTAATACCATTCCGCACAAAAAGGCGAATTTCATAAGGTAAAACGATCATAAATTTGCCTTCATACCACAAGGGTTCATTGTTTTCTGTAACCAACGTTAAGGTTTCGCGGGTCAAAAGCATGGACAGGAAAATAGCCCACAACATATTTACAATAAGCGACAGAACTGTGTAGCGCTATTTAAATTATTGCGCATTCTTTCGCTGCTGAACGATAAATCTCGGTGTAGTTATATGTAGTAAATTTCATAATGATTTACTGTTTCCATTACTTGTGATTCTATGTGTGTTTCGTTAGCGTTCAAAAATATCACCGTGTTAATTTGCGCCTATATATTTTAATGCGAGAATGTTGAACGTTCGCGTTGCTTTAAATACCTTGAATTATGTAAATATTATCGATACGATTGCAACGTTGGCTGATAGAGATCTCATGGCTAGTAGCGCATTTAAACCATGCTAATAATATGAAGAAATAACGAAATAATTTATTTTTGCAAATTCTAAGTAGCTAGAGTACAAACGCGTGTCGTGAAATTAGTGATAAATAAAGTCAAAAAATTATGAAAATAGTTCATTCATCTGAAGTTTTGAATTTAGCAAGTATGATACTTACAGCAGGATATAGGATATGATTTTATAATATTGCTATATCCACTTCACTACTTTGTAGACTCAATTCATAATATAATTGCGTATGCCTAAATAAGTAGAGCGTATGGCTCTCTACATAAATTTGGATAACACAGAATGTAACAAAACTAAACACAGAATCAAATCAAACCGATCAATCAAATGGGAAACAAATAAAAGAGCGTTGTTCTGGCAACATTTCAACCGCTTAATAATAGACCGCCAGTTTTTGCGTCCGATGACAGATGCATATATGTCTTGCCATTGCGAAAAATTTCTACAAGTTTGCTCTTTTCAATCGTGACAATGTTGACATTTTATCACCCGATGTTGGCAACATTCTAATGCAGTAATATAAATCTTGATCTACATTACTTAATCGAGTTCTCGTGTGCTTTTGTTTTATTCATTTTTGTATGTACGTGATCAATTTTACTCGATGTTTATGTCGGTTACCTTGAAATGTGGGGGAACTTTATAATTCTATTTTAAGTGGTTCAGTAGTTATTGACTTTGATTATAGGGAACAGCAATTTGACGGTAATTCATTGCCTATTATCATTATCATCGTAATCGTTTATTGAACTATCAATTTCAGGATTCTAACTTTATTGAATTTTTCATTCTAAAAATAGAAATTACAAGTACCTATATAGAAATACTGATTGATATTTAATTGTGAAAAAAAATTCTTATTTGATCTGTATTTTTAAATCCAAAAGAAAAACGAGTCAAGAGAGCCTGCCTTGAAGATAAGTGAATTACTCTACACAAAAGCGCCCATGACGCATAGTTCTGCTAGTTCCTGTAATATCGGGCATCTGAGCTTTTTCCGCTATCGAATCTTCTTAATAGATAAAAGAGTAAAATTATAAATGTAATTCTAAAGGATATAGTTCCTTCACATCTCAATCACTTGAATCTTTACAATTAAAAATATTTTTAGATTGCAGACAAACATTTAGCTTACACACACTATTATATCCCTGTAATTTCTTTAAATATATCAAATTTGTTTATATTAAATAGCAATTCACAGACAGATAGGTAGGTACTTATATTTTAAGAAACTTGTGCGGAAATTAAAGGATTCCGTTGGGAATATTTTAAGAACTACGATCAAATGGATCCTTTCCGATCGGAAAGGTCCTTCCGAATAAGTATGATAATATGCAATAAGAGAAATAGTTAATATCCATACTTCCTCCTGCGTAATCGTACCCACTTCCTTTCTGCCTACGACTTCGTTCACCTAACGTACTAAATTTTTATCGACATAATTTAAAAACCGATAAAGTTTCATGCAAACTTTAATTTATGCTTGTGTAGATAACGTGTATTATTTATCTTATCATTGATTATTCATATTCTCCTAAATTATTAGAAAAGGACATAACGTTGGCGCGTGTTCACTTTATAATTCTTTATTCAAGATGATATATTTTCTATCATTATTTTGTTACCTACCATTATTAATTTACCATTATTAATATACCTATTTGATATTTAAATATCCTGTAAACATTTTGCTAAGTGCAAATTACTAATATATGTAGTACCACATCCATGTCTAAACTATAGAAATTAATGTCACAGTTACCCCGATAAAGCCTAACCTTCTTTTTGGAATAAATACATAAATATTTAGTATCTATGCTATAATTTACATTTGCAATATATTTCGCCGCTTTACTAGCGAGTGCATCGCCGACGATAAGATAATAAGGTTCTCCGTGCTCAACGATATTTTATCGCACGTTGTAAATTATATCCATTGTTTTTTTATTACGATTCTCAATTAGGCGTGTGTAAAAATAGTTGTTCGTGAACTACGATGATTTGCTAGCTCTTAATGTAACATTAATATACCAGACTATATTTTTTATGAGTAGTAAAATTTTGATTCAATTTCTAAATACTCATAGCTATAAAGTATAAATACTAAACTTCAGTCTATCGTTTCCTTTTATAGTCGTGTAATTAATGTGTTGTAAGTATCTACCGATACATAATTATTATCAACATTTTCTTACTCAAGAAATTTACAAATTGTTAAAATCTCTAACAAAATATCTATAAAAATAATCCTCAGTAGGTATACATATATAAGAAAATTATAATAATTGTTCAAAGCGTGTAAGTGGTCGAAGTCGAATTCTCTTACACATCCTATAGGTACAACACCTTCACTTAAGTATAGTTATGCTCAAATTAAATTAAAATAGGTTATAGGTAAATTACACATATTATATAACACAGTTTTAGAAACACCTACGAAAGATATAAATTAATCACGATTTCAAAATCTCACAAGAATGTGTGATGCGTTTGTTAATTAAATGTTAACAAAGTCTGACATTTTCGACAATTTAGACTCTTTGCAGTGACACGAAAATGTGAGGAATTCCACATGAAATATATTGTAACACAGATGTCGCATAAATCTGTCTATGGGTAAGTGCTTCTTTGATTTAATACATGTTAAATATAAAGTCCAATGCAACTTTTTAATGCTGTGAATTGCAGTTTTTATTGGAGCAATATTTATAGTTCAAAACATTATAAATGTATTAACTTCGAAACGGTGTTCTACGTCGCGCGCGTCTGATTACAATGAACTAATTGCCAGTTCAACAATAATTTATACGTAGCATGCCTTTTTGGTGTGAAGTTTTGATAAAAAAGTGCACTGTGACTATAGTTTGTGTCTAATCTTTGAAAACTATCTTGTTCTGTAAAGAGTAAGGTAAGATAGACCAATAAAATATGATAAATAATTCTTCGTTCTCTATGTTTTATACATTGCTACAAATTTTATTTACTTACTACAACTACACTACACACTAATTTGTGTTAAATGTGGTGATAACACCACATAGTAAATACCTACTCTAGTTATTAACAAAAATATTTACAAAACAAAGCCATTTATTTTACAGATTCCTTTTTGCAGCAATAATTATCAAGCTAGGCCTATTCCGATACATACATTACAGTATATTTTTATAATATCTTCATTTAAGTAACGTCATAAAACTATCTAAAGCAAATCTTGCACACCTATTTTATAGTCTCCATTAAGAAACTTCCACATTCGCCGACAATGAATCGGCGGAAAAAAAACAAAATATAACTATAAATAAACAGTCTGCCGGTACGTCTGTCTGGCGATGTTTTCTGTTTGTCTGTTTTGATGTGTTTCACGATATACGCGGATTTGGAGACGTCTGCATATAAATAGCACCAAGGATTAAGTAAAGACAATTTCGTTTGAAACATTTCGATGTTTATGAAGATTCATTGGGTTTAAATGGATTGAGTAAACCCTGGAGATGGTATATATTTCTGCTCACAATTATTCTTACTAATAATTTTAATGTGAAAGTGTGCTTGTGTGTCTTTCTTTCAAAGCATAATGGAACGATTTTTAGTATGATTTTTGTGTAAAGAGGTTATAAAGAGAGAGCATAATTAGGCTTCTTACATATCATGGGAATTTCTTTTGACTGCGCGGGTGAAGCCAGGGGCGGAAGCTAGTCGTAAATAAAACTTATTATTTACCACCATTTATTTACCATAATAATTTACATGTGAACAGGTAATATTCAATTTTGTAGCTTTATAACGAAATGAAACGTGACAAACCCTTTCTTTTTAGAATTAGCAGTCAACAATCGGAAACGTTGGTTTGTGATATTTTGACGTGTATCCCTATATTAGGGATGGCATGATATTATAAAGGTATTCTTTGATTCATTAATATTCTAAAACTTACGGCGATAAAAATATGAAGATATCGATTGATCGTTGATTTTAGATACTAATGATTACCTAATATAAAATTTTATTGCATAGAATGAAATCTTACTTTGTATTTAAGTAAGATTTTTAATCATCTTCCTCTTCCTAAAAAACAATTTACAAATAACATATTTCATAGATTTCACAACTTTTACAAAATAGTTCTAAGAAAAATGTAAAAAAATCAACGAAATAATATCTATAAAAAATCAATGGTTATTTTCTTTCTCGTGCCAGCCCTAAAGGTGCTAAATTAATCTGCAGGATGTTATGACTCCTGGATCCTTTATTCGATAAATATCGTGTATTTATACAATCACTGGAAATCGAATTACAGCTAATTCGTTGTTTCAATTTAACTGCAATGATAATAAAGCAATATCAATAATTTAAAAAAATCAAGGGTTGTGTAACATTAGTTTAAAAATACTGTCCTATTCGACAATAAATACGATTTAACGATCTCGGTCTAATTTTAGATCTAGTATTTATAATATAGACGTGGGCTTTAAATATATAAGAATAAAATTTAAGTGTCCGTTTGTCAAAAGAAAATTAATAGTTTTTTTACTTGTGACGTGCATTTGTACCTACGCTACTTATATCGAATTATGTCAAAATTTTTGGCTATTAAATGAGTTCACTTACAAAATAATAAAGGGATTTTCATAGGTAGTATTTTTCATTTAAGAGAATTTGTCATAAGTTCCGGAAAGAAATAAGTATACTCGGAGTAAGTCACGTGTTTCGTGGTATAAAATAAAATTTGTTTTGGAATAATGCTCTCTCAATGTAGGTACAGTACGTGCTCATTGCATATCCCGAAAGTGGTATGTTTTGAAACATGATCGTACGCTTGTAGTTTGCTAACAAATATATTGGTAATTGACTCGATTGGTAGAGGTTAATACCTTATATTATGTCAAGGCATATGATCCCATGGTAGTGGAAAACAGTGTAAGTAATTATTTCCTCGAATCATGCAAGTGGAAACTATTCTAACCTCAAATTATTAATTTACAAGTTGCTTATTAAAAAGTAAAGTCTATCGATCCTGAACTATATAGGATTTATACACGAAGGACAAGGACAAAGAAAAGATTATAAGGAGATTTGTCTCCTTTGTGTTTTTCACTTCAATAATATTCTTCTTCCTGCTCTCTTTTACACCGAAATACTTTTGTAATTCCATTAGCATAAATACTAGACACTTTTATTGATTGATACAAGGAGGCAATCAACAATTAAAAAAGATTTCATTTTTTTCCCTTTCAACAACGGGGAAGGAAAATGACTTGTCAATTTAAAAGAATTAAAACTTTCAATGTAAAATATTCTGGGGTATAACAGCTGAATTGGTAAATACACCTAAATAAAATACGTGTATAAAGACTATCACTTCCACTAATTGCATATCAGTATCTAGGTAATACGTAATTAAATTTTACACAAAATCCATTCCAAGTTTTAAATAAATTAAAAACAGTCATTTAGATATCTCTAGCCTTACAATACTTAGTGAAATTGTAATACATTTCAGCAGTTGACAAATATTCATGTCACATAATATCTGTGTCAGCACATAGTTGTGTTATTGCCAAATAGATGATGTACTAATTATGGACAAGTGTGAGCTTTCTGCACATTCAGTAATCAATCTAGATTCTATATTGTTAATTATTGAAGTCTTATTCTTTAGGAGAAAAAATATCTAGGAAACACTGAAAAGTGGCGCTCAATCTGCAAAATATTGTAAACATGATCATTGTTCTCAAACAATTATTTATTATTTAAAAGTGAAAATGATTTTGTAAATGTATTTTCTTCTTACAAATTGTATTTGTGATTTTCTTCTTACAAAGTAATGTTATAGTACTGGTAAAAATTCTCAAATGATTTGGCACTTTAAGCTCGAAATGTATGTGAACACATTTCGACTGCATACAAGTTTCGCATTTGCGCTTTCCAAAACTTTTATTAACTATATTATGAAAACCTATATTTTTAATTAGATGTATTAATAAGCAATACATTTTCAGTTTAATTAATATAATCATTACGTCTCTTAAAAATTGTATCATTTCCTGACAAGCAGCTTCCGTAAGCGAATCATTATGCTTTATAATCTCATTCCTATCGCTTATATTACCATAGAACTGCCTCTTTACAGTAATTCATTGTATATATAACTGTGTATGAATTTACATCAGGATGTCATTGAAATCTTGACGTCAATTTAGGGAAGTATAAGGTACATACATAATTCTCTCAAGGTTATTGTTGTGCAAATATTTCAGGAATACCATTAAAGTATAGTCTTTTGATCTTTGTACTAAAAAGTCTTAGTCAAATGCTATAGTATGGCTTCTAAATTGTTTGGAAAGCAGATTTAAATTCATCAATTAGAGTCTTTATAATAAGAGCCCAGGAATTTTTAAAATGTATTAATTTGTAAAAATACAATTGTGAACATACGGAAAATTATTCACATAATGCACATTTGCCAAAACATTTTGGGGCATTGGTACATAGCAATAAAAGTATTATCGATTTAAGAATGGAATGTTGAAATTTATTATTATTTCAAAATTTCCACTAGACCGTGATTCTCAATCTCTACCAGAGTAAAAAAAAATCTTTCATTATTAGAGCTAGGTGCTATTATAAATCTGATATGATTAAAATATTTCTACCATCTCAGGCGTAGACAATCTGGTTTTCAGTTTTCTTTTTATTCACAGTATCAAATAACCATATCTATCTACTATAACTACTTAAATGACGATAAAAATAAACTAATTACGACATACGTTGACAACTTAATATGATTTAAAAAAGCAAGCAAGCGCCGCGGCCGGCGCGCGCTGACCAACGAAGCGTGTATCTAGTCATCATGTTACGTGGTTTTAACACGAATATTAGCAGATACTTGTGGTAGGTCTATATAAAAACTGATGAAATGAGCCATTAACAATCAAAGGAAAAGAGAACAACCTTACTAACTTTATTATGTACTTAAAAAATAAGGTAAAGGAAATGATTAGGAGCTGCAATTTAGTCCGCAATGAAGAATTGCAAATTATGAAGTTAATCTCTATTCGCAAAGAATATTATAGGTAATTTAAAACAAATAGATTTGGTTTGTAAATGAATAATAACTAAATCAATAAAGTCAATAATTCCTACTTTCACTCTGTAACGATTATTGAAGAACAAATCAAATATCTCGTTACATCGAAGTCGAGGGCCGATTTAACAAACTGCATTAAGGACCAACTTTTTGCAAGTCGGTTAATAAATAGTAACCCGATCGCTGCATGTCGTTCGTTTAAGTAACAAATTGACGTATTATGTGTCTGTGGTAATGTGGGACGGTGGGGCTTCGCGATTATATTACCGGGGGTTAAACGTATCGATTTAATAGCTGTTTAACTCTGCCTTGCCCTTTTTAAGGCGCTTGTTCTTTTTTTTAAACGGCGAAATTGACTGCCAGTGTTTGGTGTATGTAGGTTGTATAATTATATTTTTAGGAGGGAGAAATGTTTAAATTAAAAAAAAATAGTAAAAGTAATAGAAGCATGTTTGTTTAATGTATTGTTACGGTGTAGAATAGGTTTCGTAGTTTATTGAGTTTGTAGTTTTTTGCCATCATTTTACTAAACATACGTATATATGTATGGTAAACATATACACGCTACATCCGGACTCCGAATTTTATTTATACAATTGTTCCCTTGTGAAGATTATAGATAGACAATAATATACCAAGTCATAGGTATAGTAGATATTATATCTATGATGAAAATTTTATCCCAGCCATAATGCGCTGGCTTCGCGGGTAAAACCAGAGTTTGAATACAAAACATCATGAAAATATAATTGTTACTGGCCAGCTAGAACAAATAATGTTGGCTGTTTATGAAAAAGAAATCCCCTGTCCCATAGAAAAAAAATCGGTGGAACTAACTCGTCTTTATTACGCCCTTAGGAATCTGTCCAAAATTTCTCGATCCATTCTGAACTCAAATAAGTATTTGGCCATGAAATTTTTATTTTGCTCACCTAAGAATCTATTATTCTTTTTTGAATAGCAAGCTGTGTCGTGAATAATTATATTATATCGTCATTATACTAAGAGATCGTTGACCGTATTAATGTAATAGCCCTTTAAACTGTTTTGTTTTTATTTTTTTTAAAGGCAAGAATGCATCAATTTGCCAGTGTCCTGAATAATTATTTTTTATCGCTCCTGTTAAAGGGTGTTGAAGGCTTTATAGTTTTGCTGTTTTTGTTTTATTCAATGTCATGTAGGTTTATATTTGCAAGTGTGAGATATTTCTATCACTTGTAAAGTGAATGAGCGTAAAATGTATGGAACAACAATAAAAACGTTCCTTGTTTTTTTTTAATTGTATTAACTACTTAAATATCGGTAAAATCATGATTTTTATTGTGTGAATAAATAATGAGGAACTAAGTTCAATATAATTTAAATATTTAATAATTTAACAATTATTAAAGATGAGCCATGTAAATAAAAATTACAATATAAGTCCTAAAATAATAAAATATTGAATATTTATCTATTTCGTTTAAATATAATAAAATTATGAATTAAAATAGTATAAATAGTAAATACGCAAAATTAATAAACGTTCTATTTATTTTTGTGTGAAAATATAAAACCTATATCATTCCAGTACTTATGTACCTACTATATTCGCACTAAGGTATATTGTAACGACCTATCACTAATTAATTTATATTGATAACATATTATTATATACCACGATATCATCATAATTAAATAATAACTATGTAATAAAATATATTTTAAAATATCTTTATTGTACATTTTGTATGCATGCATGATTATCTGATATTAAAAACGTTACTGATATAAATAAAATAATTAAAAACGGCAAATGATTTAAATTTGGTTTCACTCTATTCAAATATTATAGTTAAGTTATATATGGTAATGAAGAATATGTATTAAAAAAAATAAACAGTTAAATATAGAGTCTCTACAAACTCTATTTATTTATTTTATAAGTACATTTTCACAAAGTTTAAGTATCTATCGTTTTCAGTTATTTTCTTCGACATCTTTACAAAATGCTACGTTAGTTTACCTCTGAACAACACCTAATACTCTAATTCCTAATTAATTTATAGTTGAACTTATAAAACAAAGTAAAACTACAATGTGTTGTTATTGTACTACCTATGTAATTAATCCGGCTTCAATAGGGCTTGAATAAGTAGGTTTAATGTTACACAATACACTATCAATTACAATTACATTACATTACATGTAAAATCTAATACGACGCAAAAATCTTACCCCATATTATCTGTCGTTGCACCAATTTTCTATAATCGAACACAAAACCACTTCCAACAACATTCAACGGGAAATAGTCCACAAAATAAAAACAACAAGCCTTATAAAGACATATTTGAAATTCAATGTGATCATGAAAAATTGGTTCGTATTTGAAACCGAAATCACGTATCTAAATTATGCACTGAGCAAGTGGCCTATTGCCGTTACGATATGAGATTATTCCGTACATTTTTGGATGGGGAAATTTTTGGAAAATCGAACACTGTCCACGGCGTTTAAAAAAGCGTGCGTTGGTTTAGGGTTATAAATTTGGTGCGATTCGAAATTCGCAGGGGAGATAAAGCTTGGGTCACATTAGCGGGTTTCGGTAGCAGTGCGCGTTGCAATGTGCGTGACGCACGCGCTGCGAGCCAACTGCAGCGATCATGCGTGTGTAGTGGGAACGTAGCGATGCATCGCTATCAAATAAACAAAAACTCCACAGGGGTGCTCAATCTTAGGCGCGTAACGATTTAATTGCGTTGGGGATTTCATTTTTGATTTCAGTTCGTTAACCTGATTGCTTATTTGCGTTTTGTGGGTGGCAATGTTTATGTGTATGACGTTAATTAGTTTTTTAATGAGTTTACTAATAGAATATAATATATAGAAAAGCAATTAATATTTTTTTTTACTAATTTATAAAAACGAAAATTGTAACTTCAATCACACGTATTTCATGACTAATTAAATTCAGAAATAGTAAATTTGGTATTATAACCCAAAAGCAAAAAATAGATATGTAAATTTTTTTAACGCAAAATTCGAAAACGGATGTAGCTGAAATTTGGTAAGCAGATTGATTATATTATAATTGACCTGGATATAGGTTACCTACTTTTTATCACGTGTAGTAGTATTTATTGGTAGTATGCTGAAGTTTTTATCTGTAATGACTAACTGGTCTACCTCTTCTTTTTTTATAACATTTATTATTTTCATGTCCTAAAAATTCAATAAAATTAGATAGAAACAGAAAGGCATTTAAGTATTATATATTTTTTATACATAATGTATTCTATTAGTAGTAAAAATAATAAATAATATTTTCGTTCAGTTAACACCTAATATGCTGCGTAATAAATAACTATTTTGATTCACATTTGATACGGAAACAGCCAATGATTTATGCTTTATGGCTGTTATATTTCTTAATATGACGTCTTACAGTAAAACTATTCGCGCGTACCAATGACGAATTAAAAATAACTTGATTGATATTGGACATTTGATATTTTTTATTACTCAATCTACATAAATATCAAAATTAGGGGAATTACGTTTTTATAGTTTTTCGGAATTTTGTCTTCACTACATAGTATAAAACAAAGTCGCTTTCTCTGTCCCTATGTCCCTATGTCCCTATGTCCCTTTGTACGCTTAAATCTTTGAAACTACGCAACGGATTTTGATGCGGTTTTTTTTAATAGATAGAGTGATTCAAGAGGAAGGTTTATATGTATAATAACATACATCAAATAGTGGAGAAGTACTGTTATTTTTGAGGTTTCTAATGTGATGTCGTAAAAAATTACATTTTTTTCCGCTTACATTGCAAACGCAGGCTGAACCCTACGAGTTTTATCAAAATAATGTACTAAGTATTATACACATTGAAAAGGTCTACAGAAAAGTCCGCGGTGGTATATGTCTATCTGTTATGGATAACCCACAATAACTTTTTTTTGTCATTTACTTTTTACGACAAATAATGGCTAATTTTCGAAGCGATTTTAACCAATACAGCATTAATCCTTAACCAATTAAATACCTTGAATACATTGTTCATTTAATATAGATCTATATGGCCCTTTACACCGTATGATTTAAGTGAATATTTTCGAAGATATTACAGATTTAAAAATTGCGGGACGTAGCGTTTGCGGCGGCACCGGCCGCGGCCGGCCGCCCGGCTATATATTTTATACCCGTGCGAAGCCGAAGCGGGCCGCTATGTTTTTATATACAACGTTCACAGTTTTTCTGTAGTGTATTTAGTATCAGCATTGCACCCGTGCGAAGCCGGGGCGGGTCGCTAGTTGATTAATAAACTATACTAATAATAATATAATAAACTAGTACTATTACTTAATATTTAGTATCTGATACATTCGATAAGAATTTCTAGGTATTTTTAATTTAAATCTTATCTATCTTTACGTTTCATTTCATGCAGATCTGTTTAGCTGTAGAGATAATTGATAAAAAGGCAAAAAATATTGTGTTTAATTTCCCTCACGGCCAACGGTTAAGCTTTTATTTATAATTAAGAAAATCTGGAATCGATTTCCAATCCAACTCAGTTAGGTCGCATAAGACCGTCTACTACCTATAATATATTGTATCAACAAACAATCACGTATTTTTTCTCTTGCCCACTTAACCACTCAATACTTAAATAAAAATTAAAACCACGTCAACGAAATAAAATCAATCGTTTTCCATAATAAATATGAAATATACCTACCCAAGTACCTAACACCTTTTTTCTCATATTTCAACACCAATAAAATAACAATTCTAAAAACAAACACTAACAGAAAACTACGATTGGAGAACCTAAAATTCCAATGCAGTTATAAACGATCTAAGAATAGAAGCAAGTCTAGATAATAGCCCGGCGTTGCTCGCTATCGGAAGGGGAATCTTTTTAATGTGCAATTAGATAGTACAAAACGTTCAAGCCCAGTGCTTGTTGCGATAAAAATATCATGTATTAATTTAAATCGTGGACTTTCTTATTGGATAATTTCAGCCGATTCTGTTTAGTAATTATAGAGCTTTTGGTTAACTAACTTTTGAGCTTTTTGATGGGAAGGAACATTAAATATGGATCATTTTATTTTGAGATGTGAATATATTTGTATTTGGACAATGTCAGTGATATCATGAAGGAATAAGGAGCTTAATACCAAAAGCTTTATGGCTAAAAGCTTACGTAGTGACATAAGCTATTTTGTGTCTTTTTTTTAAATACCATCTAAAAATATTCAAAGTATTAGTTTTTGTGATCACCTATATAATATGATTAAAACTTTTAATCATTGCAATCACCTTACACAAACAAACAAATAATCTTAACTTTTCTATAAGATATTATTTAAAATAAGACCAGTTAATACCTCGAGTTCATTCATTTATTTAGTTTCATATTAGAATCATTATAATAAGCAATTAGATAGAAGAAAATGTTGAATACCAGTGCGCAGAGACGCGCGTCCATTTTAAATATAGTCTGTGACAATGGACCGACACGGAACGAGGATGTGGACATTAATAACTGTTTTATATAAAGGAAAGAGTATTTATATAATATTCTAATATATAAATATGTGTATAAGCGGCTCAAAATCTGTGTTAGTTTAAGCTATTTAAAAAGAAAGCCTAGGCATGGATTAAGAAAACTAGGGACCAATTTTGCAGAGTAACAGTTACTTCAGAAATGGGAATATCAAGACATACTTCATTAGTTTGAGCTTCCGTTGCTCGTATAAACAAGCCTTCTAGATAGATTTTCTTCTTCACAATAATTTTAGTATTGTTTTTCTTTGAATGAAAAACCTGAAACATTTTCAAAATTTTTCCGATAGATTATGATACATTATGATATGATATATAGATACCTTTTTTTTTAAAGTGGGGAAATCTTCCAAAGATACCCACTGCCTCCGGGGAAGGAGCCGTGGGTTATGTCGGATTCTTACCGACTAAAACCCCACTGTGTTCCGTCGAGCCGCTTTAATGATGGGGCCGCGGGTATTGGTTGGAATTCTTCCGCGACATATGATATATATAGGTACCTAAGATCTCTTTATACTATAGTAAGATGGTAGCAGGGTGGTGTGGTCAGAAAGAAAATAATAAGCTGTAAAAGCTTATCTACTCTAGCCGTAATTTAGCTGTTGTATCTAGAGTAGGAATATGTATAAACATTATTTCTGCAAAACCGTGTCATTCGTAGACAGTAGTGGTGTTTATGTCTGAAATATTAAAAGATCATCTTTATTATCAGAATAGAATTACCTACTCACTCAAGGTCACTGTGCTTATTATTTATGTAACTGAATTTGTTAAAACATCCGCTAAGCATCAGATAAAATCTGAATAGAGGCTTTCATTTTAAAAAGTTCTTAATTTACAAAAAAAAAAATAAAACATTATATGATACAATCAATTTGCTTAATTTTTACCTAACAATATCGATGTAATTCAATTAAAAATGATTTAGGTACATAAATTATGAATGATACAAACTATTATTCCATTTTTATGCATTTTAAAAGATCCTTTTTAAGCATCTCGATGAAAATTTATATGAAAACTTCTTTCCCGACTTTCTTCAATTCACTTAATAGTTTCGTGGTATTGCTGCCTGTTTATCTAAGTCTAGATTATAAAAACCTAAGCAATTAATTAAGTAAGCTACCTTATATGTTTCTATGTATTCAGTGGACGATACTTATTAATATTAATCATCTAATTTTAATTGTCCTACTAATATTATAAATGCGAAAGTTTGTGAGGATGTGTGTGTGTGTTTGTTACTCTTTCACGCAAATACTACTGAACCGATTACAATGAAATTTAGCACACATATAGAGGGTAACTTGGATTAACACATAGGATAGGTTTTATCCCGGAAATCCCACGGGAACGGGAACTATGCGAGTCTTTCTTTACAACGCGGGCGGAAATCTAGTTTTCTCTATGTAGGCAGTAAATGAAATTGATTCCTTAGAAAAAAGTATTAAATACTTTTCTTTGAAAGATAAATAGTTTTTTATTTACATGGTATACATATTTGAAATTACTGAATCAATAATTCTAAATTTTTACCTACTTAATGCTGTTTTTTTTCTAGATATTCAAAAATATTATAAATGCCAAAGTCTGTCATTTTGTCAGCTTTCACGGTTAAAACACTGCACCATTCTAGATGAAACTTAGAATGATAATAGTTGAAGAAACAGATTCATTCATAGGGTACCTACTAGGCTTCTAATCTTCTTTTTGGGAAATAGAGGATAACAGTTATTAGCAGTTTGTCAACAAGTGAACCCGCGCGGCACGGCAAGTATGTTAATAAGAATAGGCTATTGAATAAATTGAATATGGTAACATATTTGTTTCATTGCTTGCTTTTTTGTTATCCTTTCAACATACAAACGGAAGAGCCTGCTCTAATACTAGGTAATTATTCATTCAATTTAGAAGAAAGTGAGACGTTTTATTCAAAGGCTTACATTGTAGGTGAAACATCTTATAGATATAATTTTCTTCCGAAATGACTTGATCTGTTTTGACGGAATCAATGAAAGTGATTAATATAGTTGACTTTAAAACCACCGACGCGGACGCCTGCGTAAATCTGTGAGCAAAATTTAAATCTTACTATCATTAGAAACACAAGAGTTGAGGAAGTGGTTGGAGTGATAAAAAGATGACTGTATGGATTGATTTAGCCTTAGTTAACCTTTTATTTACAACGGCTGATCGAATTTTGATGAAAGTTTATACCTAAGGTTTATACCTACACAGATAGATTTAGTAGTCCAGATTTGAATTCGGACTGCTTAGCATTTATGTTTTTTTTATAAATAGGTACCTCAATTTTTAATCATTTTAAATAAAAATTTTACTCTTTCTTAAATTCAAGAGATTTATAACGTAGGTCAACAAAAAATACGCTGCGAAAGTCTCCATGTCACAAAAATGGCAAGAATGACATCTATAGCTCAACAAGTTATTATTGATTCTTTGAATCTTTGACGCGGGCGGTTAGTTCCATACAAAAAAAAATATATTTTGTTCTAGGACATAAAATAGGTAATAACTATGTTCCTTATAATCCTAGTCCTTTGATAAGTATCTACAACAACACATTAATTATTACGCAATAAAATATATGCCAATACTCATTGTATTTTAAATTTACAATGCATAATAAATTTTATTACTATTATAAAAATAATATTATTGCATCTAAAAGTAAAACGAAGAATCAATTCTATAAATAATTAAAGTAGTTTATGTAAGGTCAATATATAATAGTACTAATAAAGCAAAAAGATGCCGTAAAGCCTGTGTTACACTTGGTTTATCTACTAATCGTAGTGTTTTTATTAATCTTAGTTTCATTTCTCAGCATACAAGTATAGAGAATCATTCTAAAATTTATAAAAGCTGGTTAAAGCATCGACTAAAAATACGTCATAAATGTATCATCCAATAGCTGCTTTCGCACATAACATTCAGTATAAGGTGCACACAACATCATGCAGCTGTTTACAAAAACAGCGCACATTGTCTTTCAAAACACTAACGCAAATTGACCGCAATCAATCACCCAATCGCCGACGAGCCGGCTCAACTCAAAATTCATTTATCCCTTCACAGAAAC
>CAJQZM010033576.1:5862-23600 GCA_907164665.1 Colias nastes
TTTCCATTAGCAAGAGATGCAATGTTGGTTGTAATTTATGAGATAATATCGTACGTGTTTCTAATAGAATACTAAGAACATAAACAACAACACAATATTTTGAAGTTTTGATGATAGTTTTGATCTAGTGATCGACTGTGATGAAATTCTGAGGGAAATACATAGTTATAGAAGAAATCTACTTGTATGTAGAAATATCGGATGATTTCGTGAAATATTTCTAGAGAAAAAATATGTGGCAGTCTCGGATTGTTTTGAGTTTGTTTGTAACTAATGTTTCTGAAACAGTTGCATTAGCTCTGTTCATTCTTAAAAATAAGAGTAAAGTGACTAATTAACATTCGGTACATATTTGTACTTGAGCGAGAAACATCCTCTTTTAATGTGGAATAGAAAGATGATTGTAATTTCTACTGTTTTACTGATTGACTTTCTTAAGGATCACTTAATCTACCTTAATCTTCAAATACTTGACGTTCGTCAATGCAATGTAAATACGCTACAAAACCAATATCAACTATATTAGGAATAATTAAACTATTTACCTTATATCCATCTTTATCTCTATGTTCATCTGTAGCAACAGAATTATCAAGTGCAGCGGACGACTTCCGACTGGCCACGCTTGGCCGACCACGGATCTTAGGCCTGTTCACGCTAGCGGATATAACCTGGTCGGAGGATCTTGATACACTGGTCGATACTGATGTGCTCACTTTGCTTGGCTTACGGAGTCTTCTGCGGACATCTGGAAGAAAAGACAAAGTTTAAACTGGTTTTAACTTAAAATTGGCTTTATCTGTCCAATAATTTCATCTGGAGGGTTACCCTGATGTCTTAAAGCTTATTAATTACAGTGTGGAATAATGACAGAGATATACCGGATGTAATCGTTAAGTGTGCACAGGCGATTATTCCGTAACTATTGCAGATGTCAAAAAACTTTACAAAGTACTTAATCTAGTGAGTAAAATGTCAATAAGTTTTTAATAATAAAACGAGAAAGATTTTTAGATATTTTTAGATATTACACCCTGTATGGGTCTGTTTCTTTCCCACACTGAAATTAATACTGCTTTAAGACATCATGGTAGCCCACGATTTTTTTCGACTATTTGCCTTTAGTAAAAACATGTACGAGGCAAGAATTTGGAGTAAGGAAAAAGCGATTAGTGAAATTGACGTGAAAGGAAACCCAATTCTTTTCTGGTACTAAGGTTATAAGCTTTTGAAACCAAATTTTGCATGTCATTCTTTGTTAACACCCTAAATGACTCAGGGCTCCTGTAGTATACGTGATTTGTTTATTAAAGGTTATTTATTTACTTACACGAAAGTTTTTTTTAAACATAAACCTATATATTCTGCATAATATAGTCCAATTGAACAATTAAGGCATAATATTATAACACAATATAGTTCTAAATCTAGATAAAATTAAGATTGCCATATAATTTTAGTCTGGTTTTGGCTAATTTTCATCCAGATTTGAATTTCGGTAACACAACGTCGCAGTTTTGAACGAAAAATAATAAGTTAAGGTAGTATCACCGTTAATGTTATTTCATTTGATTTATAAGAAAGCTCATTTACAGAAGTTAGAAAACTAACAATATCTAAATGAACAATTAATAATGGAGCTTTCAAGATAGCCTTAGGAAGTGGGGCGACATCTCCGCTCCAAATGATTTCAATGAGAACACCTCTTTGTCTCGAGATGTACTGCGACTTTTATAGCGGATCTAGTTACTAATATCTTATTTATTTTTGATAAAATACGGTTAATTACTAGATTTATAAAAAGATCAAACTAGAATGCAGCAGTAAAAGCTTACTAAAGGTTTAGTAATAAACATTTTGATAAAATTGTTGTTAAGTTCATTTTAATAATAAGTAAATGTGTGTATCACTTTCTCTTTAAAAAAAATAAAATACGAAAATATATTATAATTACAATTTTGAAGTAGTGATATATTGAAAAATGAAATGGTAAAATATCACCATTTTCATCGAAGCTTTCATCGACCTTGTAATAAAATATAGCTATTTGTGTAAATAAAGAATATCACTCACTTGAAGAATCTGTCGATGGGGCGATGACTGCAACTAAGAGTAGAACGGTGAACGTCCACCTTAACAATCTTGGTGGCCACTGTAACAAAGAAAAATAAATAAATAAATATTTCAGGACTTTTTTCACACACGACACGATCTGATCCCATACTAAAATTTTCGCTTATGTTATTTAAACCAAATGCCTAATAAACATACATATATGTAAGTATATTGATGTTCGTCACTCAAACATTTGCCTTGGGTGGGAATCGAACCCACGAGCTCGGGCTTCGAAGGCAGGGTCGCTACCAACTAAGCCAACCGGTCAGAAAGGATATATTACTTCAAGAACACTTAACTTCACTTAATCACTTGAATTAAGTGTACAACTTAAACTAGCTTACACTCCATTTGTGAACTTTTTAAGTGAAGTTACAAATGTAAGGTGCAACTTGGGTACACTAAGTACTCTGTTAAGTTGATTTTTGGAGGTGTGCTTAAAAAAGAAAGTTTTAAGTTAGTAAGTGCATTACTCGAAAACGTCTAGAATTATTTGATTTAGGTTTAAAATAGCAATGATGAATTATTGTTAGAAGAATAATCTATTGTCGAGCAGCTAGAAAATAATACATAAGGAAATATGGAAAAAAAATGTTTTCAAATAACTTAAAAATAAATGTTTGTCAATTATCTAGTACCTACATATAATTAAGTAAATTATCATACAAGTTCATTCATACAAGTATTATGCCATCATCAAAATTTCCTATCAAAGACGTTAAAACCTTTGAAATCCCCTAATTTCCCAAGGCGAAACCTAATGCGCTTACTGTATACATTATAACGTAAAATTAATAAACAGGCGTACAGCGTATCCAAGATATCGCTGCACTATTAACTCGATCCCGGCACGAATACATAATTCATGATACGACACGTGTTTGTGAATATTGCATAAATATGTCTTAGAGTTTATTTTCAGTTTATCTTTCACAGATTATACGGATTTTCTTTGAGTTTGGAAATAAACTAAAATTCCAAATTTGTATAGGAATATTTTTTGGAAATAGACCAACATCCTTAAAATTTCTAGGAGAAATTATACTAGATCATATCAGGCAAAAATATGATTTTGAATAACCAGTTTTTTCAAAGTTATACAAAAATTGTTTAATTATTAAACACTTAGTAATAAATGTCGTAATGTAATCATACAATTGAAAAAAGCAATCGAGACTACCAGTAAAATAAGTTCTTTTTGCATTTTTTACATGGAAAAATACAACAAAAATATCATAGCAGAATAATATTATACATTGCTCAGTAAAACATTTATCAAAATCGGTCAAATCGTTTATGAGATTATCCCTTATAAAATTCACAAAATTTTTCACTATAAATAACCTATCCATCAACAACAATATTAATACAACTTTACCTGTTCCATAGCTCATAAAACCAAAATACCAAACATTTGGAAATCATTACCAACTTTTCCCCGTTCGAGCCAATTTTTGTGAGCCACTAGGGTTTACTTTTCCATTATATTTCTGCTGAATGTTTGTCCATTAGCAAGTTCGCTAGTTACGACTCTGTGGGGTCTTTCATTATCTATACTTCCTTATTCTGCAAGTTCTAAATTATCTATGGTTTCCAATTTACGAGGGTATTATTATCTATCTTTAAACGTAATATATGGACGTGATGTGAAGTAAATACAGTTAAGTATATAGTTTAGGCACCAGTCTCACACTTCTTGTAAAGTATAAATTTATCATTTTATTCCTAACAACACATTTTAATGTAACTTTATAATGGGAGAAAATAAACTCTAAACAATATCTCTATTCAAAAGTATTAAACTGAATATAATTAGAGCAGAATAACTAAACATGGAATGCCACCTTGTCTATGAATTTTGGTGTAATCAAGTGTGTTTTTATTATTTACCTCTTTTTATTAATTTCGATGACGAACGACATACCAGTTTTAAAATTGACGGCAATGCTATATAAATTATTGTCCTAGTGACCCATATTTCATTATGAATTTAAAACAACTGGACCAGTGACTGCCTTAGTCATCAGAAACTTGAAAAACATGTATGTAGATCTAATTGTAATAAATCTAAAATGCCTCATATTAATTGTCTACTTCCAAAGGGAAGATAAAAGTATCATGTATACTTAGTAGTTTTTAGTACAAGCTCCGTTATATCATTTTATCACATAAAAAGTACATTACCAAATTGCTTTCCAAAACTTCATTGCTGACCCTACCGTCAAAGGCGTGATTAATAATGCTAATACATCGCCCCAAGGGAATATTGCTTTCATTGTAATCAATGTAAACGAAACTTAGATTCCAATAAAGACTGCCCCCGTTTATTACACTTTCAAAGTCATTAAGAATACATACTGCATTAAAACATAATACAGAGTAAGGACAAAGCCGTAGGCTCTTTTAATTTAAAATCACTACTCTCCGTACAATAGAGCGGTACGGTCTGCAAAAAAAGTAATTAAAAATTGTGAATGCATGAACTACGAATAATTTCTCTTTAAGATTAAAAACTTCCTGCTCTCTTTTCAGACTGAAGTGTCATTTTGAACAATAAGGTATTTGAAGCCTTTACACGGTATGAAGCATCCTGTAGAGCTAATTTTGCGAAGCGTTTTTAGAATTAAACCTTGCAAATTAGATACAAAAATAAGTGCTATTTAAACGGATTCAAAACGTAATTAATATAATACAGCATGCGTAGACAAGCTAAGATTGAGTTGATTATACCTATACTAATATTATAAAGCTGAAAGGTTTGTTTGTTTCAAAAACGCGCTAATCTCGGGAACTACTTGTCCAATTTGAAAAATTCTTTCGGTGTAAGATAGCCCATTTATTGAGGAAGGCTATATATCATCACTCACATCAATGCGGGTAAAACAGCGGGGCACAGCTAGTTATAATTATAAGTATGTAAAACGTAACATAGCGAAATAAAATATGGCGTTAAAAATATTTTGTATAAGGTACTAAACGTTCAAATATAGACATAATCATTAAATATTTCAAAACACTAATCGCTAACATTTTATATAATGAAGAGCTTCTAAAAAGCTTTTAGCTTCTTACTAATGAACGTTTTACTTTTAACGTAGGTAAAATTTGTTTCTTGTTTAACCCTAGATACATATCGTGAGTCAAAACGACTCACGCGCGAAACGTTTTCGTCTCTTTCTTTTTGACTATTTTGTGTATCGCGTCGTCTCTCAAAGTAAACTCAGTAGCTGGCCAGCGGTCCCGAACGGTGCACGCGTATTGCAGGTAAGTGTTGTATATACTTAGATATAGTACTATCGTGAGTCAAAATGACTCCACATTATGTGATTTGTAAGTTTTGTGACGTGGTGGACGACGTGGTTTTAGTTTATTTAGAACATGTTTTGATATTTATGTACTTGTTTTAGGTTTCATAGATTGTTAATTCAGTTAAACTCACTTCACGATGACATCTCGTGCGTTGCAAGATTTTGAAATTGAAGAGTTTTTGGAGGAAGAGTCAGAAACTACCTACTCTACCAAAGTCTCCTGCCATAAACTCACCAGAAGTAGAAGATGATCCTCCTGCGAAGAAAAGGAAATACTGTGCCTTCTGCCCATGGAAACTCAGAAGAAAGACACAGTCTGAGTGCAAAAATTGCAAAAAACCTGTCTGCGGGGAGCATAAAATATTGACTTGCTCAGACTGCAAATAGTTCCTATTTTAAGACTGTTTATTTAATATTTCTATTTTTCATGTTTTCAATTTCATTGAAATAAAAAAAAAATATATTATTGTTACTAGTTAAGTGTTTTTATCCAAAGAGAAAGAGATACTCAATTTAGGTTATTTTTTTTCAGATAATTTTAGTTTATGTTTTGTTTTTAAGTAAAATAAAGATAATACAAATTAAAACGCGTTTTTATTTCATTTATTAAATTAGTTTAATAATATCATTCAATAAATTTCATAGAAATATTAAAAAACTACAGTGTAATTCGATAAAAATTACGTGTGAGTCAAATCGACCTCACGTTATGCTATTAAGGGTACCTAAGTACGTTATGTATGTAGGGTTAAGTAATATGTATATTGTTTAGCGTAAATCACTCAAGAAAAGAAATAATATTATACTACCTACTACTACGCTCAATAATATTTGTATCTATTAATGCGACTGTTATTATACACTAGCTGTGCCCCGTGATTTTACCTGCATTGCTCGGCTCCTATATTCAAGTCTATTTAATGACGAAAATTCTTACGTTTTAAATCCATTTTAAACTTTTAAAATACTTTAAAACAAAATGTTCTAATAAAATTTCCTTTTATACTAAAAATTTACACATTAAACATAATATTTACTTTGATTAACATCTTCCTAACAGTGTACTATTACATTCCCTAGGTCAAAACCAAGTATTAGGATCAAGGTTAGGTATCCTAGACTTAAGGTTATTCCTAGATGTATTTGTTTTGATACCAGATGGTAATAGGTAATACTTAGCTCATTGTCAAGTTTCTACCTTGATCGATGTTAACAACTTGTGTTTTGATAAGGTATTACACATTTTTATTATGTTTGTATATTATTTAGTGCTAATTTCATGAAAAAATGCTATAGAATATGGATAAATTGCATTTTAATAATAACAGTTATAGTCTAATAAATAACGTGTCTAGTTTTTATATATACTAGGTATAGATTATTATCGATAATTTTCATTTGTATAATAATTGTTGTCTTGATTTTAATTGTATTGTTTGTGCTAATTGTGTTTATTGTAATATTGAGTCAAATAAATGTTCTTTCTATCTCTTGATTATTTTCTTTCATCTGATTATTTCCCATAAGACAGGACTTATTTCTAAATCTGATCCATAAAATATTACTAGATTTCCGCTCGCGTTTTTAAATAATAAACCCGCATAGTTCCCGTTCTTGTGGGATTCCCGAGATAAAAAGAAGATCTTAGTTTTATTCTGGGTCTTCAGCTACCTACGTACCAAATTTCATTGTAATCGGTTCAGTAGTTTTTACGTGAAAGAATAACAAACATCCATCCATCCTCACAAACTTTTACATTTATAATATTAGTAGGATTAAACATTTTTTTTTCAGTAAACATTTTTTTTTCTGCTAACGCTACCCGTAAATAATTTTCCATTGTTCGCCATCGTCATGTCAGATTGTCAGACAATTTGATGAAGGGTTGATACTTACAGCTTCAGCGGTAATGGCTTCGGATTACTCCATCTTTAATTTTATGAGTTCTGCTAGAGACTTTAGCTTTATATTTTTAGAGCATTTACAATTTTATATGAACTATTATGTACTAGTAGCATTCCGGTTTAGAATATTTAAAAATGTATATTATGAAGGTATATGTTTTCACGAAATGATAAGTAAAAAATATCTATTTCGGAGGAAGTCTATAAAAGAGGAATTAATTGCGATTAAAAAGCATTCAAAAGTATTTTGTTCAGTTTTTAGGCATATTGCATGCTTACTAAGATCACTGGCTTAGGATTAAGAGTATTATCTATTTCTAGACAAAACTTCGACAAACATAGTTTCAGCGATTTTGTCGTAAATGTACATAGGTGAATACACAAAAAAAATATTCTGCATTATATTTTATATACTCGTACTCTACAAGCAAAATTATTTGATATCCATCTAAGTACTCTGCTCAAAGCTCTCGAAAAAACTCAATAACCCAGCTACCAGCTTCGGCCCTTTTTCTTCAGACAATAAGGTTCAAAGTTCCTTAGCAAAAAAGCTAATCTACTTTACAACTCCAGTATTAACAACATAGCGTCCAGTTAAACTAAATTTAATGTTATTATAGTACGCATGCGTTGTGCAAGGCCAAATGAAAGGAAAAGGAGCGAATTGAACCACAGAGTAGATTTATATAGAGCCATTATTATGCTAGCTGACCTGACTAACATTAACCTGTGTTGTGTGCATGACTGTCAGACATGAGAAGCTTATAATCAGTTAATATTATGAAATTGTTTAATATTATGCACATACTTGATTTTGCTTCCGTTAAACTTCCTTCAAAGCATTTGAAAACACAAGAAAACGTTTGAGTTATGTAGCCCCTAATGAAAATAGATGTCCACTGTATAAATTCTTATATCTGGAGAATTATAGTAATTTCGTGTTCGCCTCTCATTTTCGTTATTGAAGTCAAAATAGAAAATCACCATTATCATAATACCTACTCTCTATAATCAATAATTTGACACACATTTATAAAATATTAGCTTTGTACATTAAATTAAACTCAAATCAATAGAATAATTCGATTTGTTCTATTTCATCGACTTAATATTTGATTTCGTGACAAAACGAAGCTTATGTCTGTTACCAAGGTCTTACGTCTTTGCTCAAATTGAAACATTACATTAAAATCTGAACACGGAGCCATTATTTAGTTCACATTTTTTTTCGTTTTAACAAGTTTCCTAATAAAAATACATATCTCTATTTTTTATTAATCTGCGCAAATCACGATAAGGTCACACTGGTACTAAATAAAGGCTTTGCGATTTATTTCTCCGTCGCTGGACGTGTGTTGCCACCCAAGTAATAAAATAACATATGAATAACTGGGAATCTACTGAATTATTTCTGCTTAGAATATAGCTTATAGTACCAAAATGTATGAAAATTTGAACACTACTAAATTGGTTTTTAGTTACTAAATCTTGATTAATTTTTTAGAAAATATTATGCAAGAATAATATAAATTAAAATGTAATAGAAAGAAAAGAATTCAATTTAGATTTAGTTAATGTTATGTTACTGTCATATGTGGGGCTTTCTGATAAACTTACAAAACTAACAATATTTTTCTTGGTTTTATAAATTCGTTAAGACTAACTTTTTTTACACACTTTTTCATACATAAAACAACTGCTGATTTCACCATTATTCTAATAATATCCTCATATTTTTCCTGACACACCGATAGTTTTATTTAGACACTATAGTTTATACCTCTTTTTTTGATGTTAGTAAAAAATAAAAGGCATTCCACCAAAATTATTTGGCTACGAATTGATACTTGTTGCTTTGACATCCTTAAATCCTGAGTCACGAGCATTGACAGGGATGAAGATTAATCATTTTTTGGGGTTATATTCTCAGAGATCATGACACTTGATTACTTCTTGATTATGGCATCAATTATTCTGTGTGACATACACTGTCGTGAGTTATGATGTGTTAATATGTAAATGTGGTTAATATGTAATATTATAAAGTAATATTGACCTGATTAAGAGCTACTATGGAGTTTCTTGTCGGTTCTTTTCCATAGATACTGCTCTCCGAATCGGTGGTAAATGGTAAAAATATGTTATGACGATTCAAAAGTGCTTTTAGAAGAAGTCTAAGTGAGTAAATAAATGTTTAAGTTTGAATTGTAATAATTATAGTAGCCGCTATGTAGTTATAATGAAGTGTGAGTATTATGGGCTAGCTGTGCCCCGTGGTTTTACCCGCATTGCTCCGCTCCTATTGGTTTTAGCGTTATGTATAGCTTACAACCTTCCTTGAGAAATGGACTAGCTAATAGTGAAATAGTTTTTAAAACCGGACCCGGGGTTCCTGACATAAGCGCAATCAAACAAAAAAAGTAACTCCTCAGCTATAATATAATATTAGTTTAAATTAAAAGTTGTGTAGGTATATGATCCAAATAATAACATGGTAAAAGTTTCAGTAGACCGGTTTTAATGCGTAATGTAATAAAAAAGTATGTCTACTTTATACATATATACAGAACGAGTTTAAACGAAATAAAAACTATATTAAATTAATAAGTTACTTAATACTTTTATAAATTATTAATTAACATTATTATATCATTGAGTATTTAATGCTTAAAACTATTTACTACATATTACAACTGTATAGTCATAGTGCGTGTTTCTTTCTTGATTTCACGTTTATTTAAAATCCATAAACATTATCATTTTAGCTCATAGTCCACCTTTTATTTTACTCCATTTTTTCCCTTACAAACCGCAAATAACCTATATCTCAGGCATTTCCTATCAAAACATAGTATAAAACAAAGTCGCTATCTCTATCCCTTTGTATGCTTATTCTTTAAAACTACGCAACGGATTTTGATGCGGTTTTTTTTTTGTAGAGAGTGATTCAAGAGGAAGTTTTTAGTACCTATTTAATTTATTACTTTTTAGACAAAGCGGACGAAGCCGCGGGCGGTAAGCTAGTACTTTATAAATTATAAATTAATATTATTATGTAATTGAGTATTTGATGCTTAAAACGATTTACTACATAATATTACCAGTGTATACTTGTATAGTCATAGTGCGTATTTCTTTTTTGATTTGAAGTTAGTTAAAAATCCATAAATATTATACCATTATAGCGTTTACTTCACCTGTCTTTACTCCATTTATTCCCTTACAAATAACAACCTCTATCTCTGGCATTTCCTATAACTTAATAATTCCGAATTGCAGTATATTCTGCGCTAAAGTGACGCATTGCGGAGTACCCACGTTGTAATTCGACTGCTATCTAATTACTTCTAAACGATAGAAAGTCTATCTGTAATCACGAACAATCGAAATTGTTGGATCTTTCTTTTGCGCTTATGAGCGTATTAATTCTATTCCTACGTGTAAAAAATCTCTTCCGCAGTTTGCACCTATTTTACTGCTTAGGTCTTTAAAACTACGCAATGATGTTGATGTAGATTTTTGAAGTGAAAGTTATTTAGACGCGTTGAAAGTAAAATTTCAAGGTCACGTCATGGCAATACCGTCACGTCATGGAGTAAGGCGACGATTTTGGTATCTTTGAATATTTCCATCTGTGCAGTGGAACACAGGTGAGAGTTTGTATAGTAAAATATCTTATTTAAACCACCGGGAGATTCTAGTATGTTTAAAAATGTACGAGAGAAAGTAACGTTATATTTATTTAAGACCTAGAATTTCGCTTTTACCAGTGAAAGGTGAGCAAATACGAATTCACTAATAGGTATTTAATTAAATTCATCACATGGAAGTCTAATTTTAGTGACTAAATTGAAATCGAAGTTATAACGATAGTTATATTAATAAATATTAAAGTAGGTATTTGTTCCAATACGTCTTAATTATGTAATCTTTACTAATATTATAAAGAGGAAAGGTTTGTATGTATGTATGTATGGTTTTCACGTATAAACTACTGGACCGATTTTGATGAAATTTGGCACAGATAATCTTTAGACCCTAAGAAAGAACATAGGCTACCTTTTATTGCGAAATATGTACCACGGGCGAAGCCGGGGCGGACCGCTAGTAAATAATAATTTGGAAAAGAAAATAAAACACATTTTTTATTAAAAAGCTCTTTAAATTGTTTTAGGTAAATTCTGACCAAAGATGCGAAAACTATCCTCAATAAAAACCAGAAAGGAATTCCCACATTCAGGAACAAGGCTAGGGAAATAAAAAATAACCAGAACTTAAAAATTTAATTAGAAAGGTTTGTGCATTCGAAGTGGCCAGGCGAATAAATATCAAATGAGCCTTTCGGAACAAGCTTTGCAATATTTAGTGATGGGAATCGTGTATCGATATGTTGTGCTTGATGTATCGATAAATTACTTTGGAACATATCGATAAATTGCATCTGAATACATCGACATATTGTAACAAGTATTATGTAATTTTGTAAATGTCAGTGAAAGGTATAAGGAAGTTTTTTTTATTTATACTTATCTTATTGGGGTGAGACCCCTTAGGCAGTTCCGTTATTTTGTATTGTGAAGTTTAAGGACACGTCATTTATCATAATGCTAAAGTTTAAACGCAATCAATTAATATACGTTATAATATTCGAAACGATACATCCTCAATCAATGATTGACATTTTGAACACAATTTGACTTTTAACCCGCGGTGTCATGCCATGATATAATATGTGGTTGAGTTAAACATGTTTAATAGTGTTTGTATTAGCCACGGTAGCTTGCATAGTTTTTAAACAATGAGTATTTCGTAGAGATAGTTATTTTCTATGTATAGTGGGTATAGAAGCTAAATCTTTACCTATATAGCTGCATCTGTTTTATATGCCTTCTAAGTTCTAATCATATAAGTACTACAAACATAATTTGTATCCTACTCATCTATAATGGTTTTCTTAAAACTTATATTTATCGAATTAGCAAATAAAAATATTTATATGGTGATGTAATGTTCGATAAATTATGAATAAGGTTATATTATGGTGGTCGATCACAACATTAATAAAAATAGAACTGACTAATACTTAAACACAAAGAGGATGCAAATTAAGGATTCCCATAATACGATTGTTTTTTAATACAATCTCTATTTATTTTATAAAACACTAAATCTACGTCCTCGAATATGCCAAAGCCTTCCTTTTCTCTTTGAAATTTAGCTTTGATTTTAGTCACAAAAATTACCAATTTTTGACATTATAATAAATACCTACTAATACTGCTTAAATAACTGATAGGATGAATTTTCTTACTAATGTGATAGACGTGAAAGTGCATTATAATGAATAGAACTGACGTTTGTTTCTCTGTCAAGCAAAAATTGTTGACCGGATATATTATACGAAACCAAGTACGAAACTAATGGACTCCAGCATATAAATAGTGCGGATTACATTTTAATAACCAAAAAGTTTTACATATATTTATGGTTGTAACAATAAAAACTATAAAGTGGGTGGTATTTTGCGAGCTAATAATTTATGAGTCGGAACTCTTTACATCTAATCAATTATTTTTTGTATGAAAACACGTTGAAGTGGCAATTTTTAAACAAAATTGTTAAAAACTTGTTCGCCTTGCTTTAGTAACATATTAATCATTGAGCTTGTTTAACATGTATCAAAATAAATTTCAAGGTTGATAATACATGAAAAGGTCAAAAATATCTAATAACCGTTGTTATATCTGAAAATCTGTTTAATGTGCACATTTATGTGTTTTTAACTGTCCTTAGAGTTAAAGGATGTACTTCAAACTATTAATTGGATCATTACAGACTTACATTACGAATTTAAATTCAAGTAGGCATAACATTTACAATATAATTATACACAAACATCTGAAATCAAAATGAATATTCGCTCTTTATTTTCACTTTCATAAATAAAAATAGTTTATTTTAAATGTCCATGTACCTATTTAAATAATGATTCTTGAAAGCAGACGGAATATGAATTATAAAAATCTAAATATTGCATGACAGAAATTAACATTTAATATTTATCGATACATCTAAGCACATCACTACTAGGGCTGTCCAAAAGACATTAGCCGAGGTTAGTAATTTTGCATTAGCTCAGTTCTGTTATTGTCAAATACAGAGTGGATAATGGAGCCTAATATAGTTGCCTAGAGCTTACGAATATATATTAGATTACATTCAGGTCATTCGTTATAGTTTTTAATGCATTTTTATTTATATAGAATGTTTTAGAACATTTTTAGAACGCAGAGCCGTGGGTAAAACTAGTTTTTAATTATTCTTTGGCTAGTTATTTTTTGATTTAGGAAATATGTTATTGGCTGTGTTGAACACTGATTTTCAAAAATGGTAAAAGCATACAAAAAATAGTAGAAAAGGTAGAAGTTTTCATCAAGTAATTTTTAAAATCGGCTCTATTTTTTATAGATGATGGTACTTTTTAGTTTTGACAATTTCCTTTTTAGTGTAAATTGTCTAATGTTATGTATCTAGATGTATACAGTACTCCAAAATTAATAATGCGCATGCAGATCTTCGCTAATTATCGTATTTCCAGAAACACCCGAATCACCCCGAATCATTGAATCGTAAGTGCCCTAAACAATGCACTTGCATCTTGCACCTTGTTCGAAAGAAATAGGAGTCAATTCAGAGTCATACACAATCGAAAACAATTCGGGCGATAGGTGACGGTAGCCTGTCAGTCAAAAAATTCAAAAATCCGTCAGTCGTCTTTTTATATTAGTGGTGACCGCACGTATTATCTCTGTATGGAATTATATAGAGCTGCTGTTACATACCCTTCTTAGTTTTGTTTCAAAGTTGAATTTTCCGGTAAAATGATTATTTACACAGGTAGCAGATAGCAGTGGGGAAAGTGAAAATTAATAAGAGCATAATGAAAGTTCTGATCATTCTACGATATCAGAAATAAATATAATCCCTAATTCTGTAAATCCTTTGGACTGAGATTTTAATGATTAGATTTCACAATTTAAATGTAAACCAGTGTTTGAAAATCATTTTTTTAAATATAAACTTTATCTTTCTTAATGATGGATGTAAGTATATCATTACGGCAGCTTCAGTAAGGCACTTTAATGGTTCTAAGTATAGAATTTTCCAAGTAAATCAATGCAACAAATATATATTCGCAATCGTGTGGCTTATCGTCGCTATTAACTTACATTGAATTATCGAAACAAATTTCATTACTTATCTCTTTTACCATAAAATCACAATAAAACTCATAATTCTAATAAACTATGCATGAAGAAAATACATTTAACCACTCTATATACATATCGTCTTCGGAGGCTCGGAGAATATGACAGTTGCCGAACAGTCACGAATTTTTCTATGCGCATTATCAGTTTGGGAATACTGTATATTTGTTTACTTCTTCCTAAATTCATGTAGTAGGTCATCCTAAGTCCACACAGGAATTTATAACCACGATTTGTTGGCTCTCAGATCTCCCTTTGTTCACATATCAAGGGATCCTGTCTTTAATACCCCATTATTGCAAAGAATGGCCTCTATGGATCATTTATATGGCCCTTCGATAGCCCTAGGAACCTCGATGGATTGTTTTTAAAGAGGTACTCGTTACGCTATTTAGATAGAGTTTGGTGAAGTACTTGTTGAAGAAAGTCAAGTAGATGTTTAAGGAATGAAAAGAAAAGGATGTATGTTTATCTCAACGAAGTTATAGAAAAAAAATATTTAATTATTATTGTAAACAACGTAAAATAACTTTCTTCAATCAGGAAAAAAGTACTAACACTACTGCTAAATATTTTTTTTAACAGTAAGCAGCAGGTAAGCAGTTAATAAAAATATAAACGGAAATTTATAGAAATGAAACAGCAAGAAGCGATGGAGCTCTACCATCTTATTGCAGCTATTTATATATTACAGATAATCAGATTTCTTTTGACACCATTATAAGCCTCGAAGCTGGGTTATCTCTATACCTAATATTACAAATAAACGGTGTCAAATAGTGCTCTAGTATAAAATAGAAACGCTTGCTGTGCTTTTAAATTGAAATAGATCGAGTAAACAATAAAGTAACAGTTAGTATGACCTCGATCGTATTAGTGGGATTCAATTATTGGGTTAGTTTGATGGTATTTAAATGTGGGATATCCTATTGTATAGTTTCTTTCTCGTTTTTTTAACAGATCTTTGTTTTGATATTGTTTTGTGGTATTCAAATCCATACTAATACTAATATACTAATATACTAATATGTATACTAATTATACTAATAATATTATAAATGCGAAAGTAACTCTGTCTGTCTGTCTGTTACTCAATCACGCCTAAACTACTGAACCAATTTTCATGAAATTTGGTATGGAGATATTTTGATACCCGAGAAAGGACATAGGCTACTTTTTATCCCGGGAAAATTACGCAATCCCGGAAATCCCACGGGAACGGGAACTATGCGGGGTTTTCTTTGACTGCGCGGGCGAAGCCGCGGGCGGAAACCTAGTGCTGTATAAATTTATAGGTGTGTGTTTTTTTCTTTATTGTCTATTTTGTGTCAATTATTAAAATTTTAAATATTAGATACCTATTTTATATTATCTACCTAATGTCATTTTAAATCAATTCAATAAAAACAAGGTAAAACACAATTGATCTAAATAATCATCGTGACTGTTAAAAAAATACTTCATTGTTAAATCAAACGCAGATTACGAATCATAATCTGATTGCTGAAATCGTAAAAGCAGTACGTTTCTATCGTAAAATAAAACGACTGTGTTTAATAGAAATATTTTCTTAGAAATTGACAATACAATTAGAGCAATCAGAGCGTAGTGGATTCCGTCACGCAGCGGCACCGATGGTGTATGATAACACGGTGAAAATGTAGGATTTTAGGGAATTCTTAGTGTTGCTATCTTTGAAATTCCCTTTTTTTGAAACATTGAAGTGTCAAGGATTTTTTTATTCTAGCTTTGGAATTCCCTTTTTTGCAAGTTAATGTTGTGTGCTGGGAATTGCGACAAATTCGTTAATTCGTCTATAATTTTTTCTTTGTTTAATTTTTCTATTAATGTCAATGAAATTGTTATCATTTCAATTAGTAGGTATAAAGTTTAACAAAAATATTCAAAGTTATAAGATAAGTTTTTTATTAAAGCCACTAACTAGTACAACTTTTGAAACAGAATGTCGAATATTACAATAAACTCGATTAAAAGCTATAAAATTCTATTTAAACTATTCTTTGTATCTAGAGTTTAATCTATAAGCAATCTTCTCTATAAATTTCAACAAAATCTATATAAAATTGTTAAGAAACGTCTAACGAAGTTGAAGCAATGAAACGACTGAAATTCACAGAATTTTGTCAAACGAATTGCCGCCATTTTGTGAATTACGCGAATCGCACACAGGGCCACTGAATTTTGGACTCAGTTCAAAATTTAACTATGTTTTAACTGCTAACAATTTATCAAACGTATACATTTCTAGATATTAAGATTTAACTGTTGGAATCGTATCTTGCATTTGTAAGAAAATATTTTATCTTTATTTACTCACATATACCTGCATACTTTGTTGTTTAGGAGAAGTTTAGTACTTAAATAATTAATATGCTTATGATCTTGAAATAATGTAATTACTAGCTGTGCCTCGCGTTTTACCCGCATTACTCCGCTCCTATTGGTCTTAGCGTGATGATATATTATTATAGCCTACCTATAGCCTTCCTCGATAAATGGGCAATCTAACAGGGAAAGAATTTTTAAAATCGGGCCAGTAGTTCCTGAAATTAGCGCGTTCAAACAAACAAACTCTTCAGCTTTATAATATTAAGTATAGATAAGATGTAAGTAGATATTACCTTATACCTAAGATTATTATCTGTAATTGGTCAGATCTGTTAAATAACTCGTAAAGATATGCATTATACAATACGCCAATACCTAATTAAACGTAAAACCGTGTGTATTTTCTCAAAAGAGTTCACAATAATTTTATATAACTTAACTGTACCTACATTTAACTAATTAACTAATTACATCAGAACCTACCTGTTTGCTCTTTAACTAAAGTACTGTTATACAATATAACCTGATTTTAAAAGTAAAAGTAATGTATTTTTTTTGCAATTGTTTGATATTTTGTAAAAAATTTGCATGTATTTCTTAATAAGTTTTTATGACAGCAATTTTGATGAAACTAGTAATTTTTATGGTTATGGAAACTTATTTATTTATTACACAAGTTAATAATATTGTACTTCAATTTCTTAAAATCATAAAAATGGAAACCGCGTAGGTATTCAATTCTTTATTAAACTCAAACTCAAACTCAAACATTTATTTATTCAATTAGACTTCTT
>CAJQZM010033577.1:0-15703 GCA_907164665.1 Colias nastes
CAACGAACAACGAACAACGAACAACGAACAACGAACAACGAACAACGAACAACGAACAACGAACAACGAACAACGAACAACGAACAACGAACAATGTGAATGTGAATGTTGAATGTGAATGTGAATGTGAATGTGAATGTGAATGTGAATGTGAATGTGAATGATATGTAATGATTGATCATTTCACGAAATGGTCGCATTTCATGATGTGGCTTACATAGTTTGACCAAATCGTTGAATCGTCAACGTTTCACGATTTTGTCATCCACATTTGGCCAGATCGTATAAAATATAGGGAGAGACCATAAAATATTAAAAGAATATTTAATAATATTATTCAGAATATTTTAAAAACTGGTTTATTGTCTTTCAAGTTAGTGCCGCGGCGGCAGCCGGCAAGTGCCAGAAGCGAATCGTTTCTGTAATAGGAAATAGTTAGGTTAGGTTAGGTTAGACTTTGTTAAAACAACGCACTAGATGATCGAGCAAAGCGAGCGTGCCGCGGCAGCGGCCGGCGAGTGCCAGAAGCGAATCGCTTTTTAGAAAAGAAACAATTACAATAATATACTGGGATATATAAATATAATTATAGGATTTTAGACGCATTTTTTTTTAATATAAGATATCCGTAAGTTAGGAGTCCAAAATAAAAAAATCTTTTAACTAACTATTTTAATAAGGATTTTTGCAGTTAGTTAAAAAAAATTGTGTGTTAGATCTGTCAGCAATTTCAGATATTTTTAGCTTCGAAATTGACACTAAGAGTGAAATCAAGTAATCATCGGCTCAGTTATCTTGATGGTATTCACAAATACTGTATTAATTGAAAAAAAAAAACTCTTAACTACATAACTACATAGACAATAAAATTTCCTAAAATTATTAGTAATTCATATGTTTGTAAGATAAGTGGTTGATGGACAATCTGGTTTGAAAAATCACATATTTGAGCCAAACAGCGCACGGACCGCGTACACGGCCTTAAAAAGAAACGATCTCTTAAATTGACCCAATAAATAGGCCGCGTTAAATTGGAGCAAAATATAAGTCAATAAGGATCGCGGTCCGCATTAAACCAAGCACGTGTTCAAAACTGTACTTGGAAGATTATCGAGTTTACTTTGGTATAGATAGTTCATGAGTTTCTTATCCTCATTATCTGTTTGAACCGATATAGATATTATGGAGTGCTTTATAAGTGTAATTTAAGTATAGCTTGGTAAAGCGTGTAAATGGAATCCTCATGGAATCCTACTTACTTAATATTAAAAATGCGAATGTTTGTTACTCCTTCACGCAAAAACTGCTGAATCGATTATCGTGAAAGGCATACGCAAAAAAGGATAACTTGGATAGTTTATGTCCCAAAATAGTTTTTATCCCGAAAATCCAACGGGAACGGGAACTATGCGGGTTTTTCTTTGACTACGCGGGCGAATGTACGGGCGAAAAGCTAGTTAACAATAAATGATAATGTAGTGATGTATGGTAAAATTGCTTTCTGTGGGATTATTTATTTGAAAAAGGTTCTACAAAGCATAATGAAACTAAGATAATAAATATAATGAATCTTAAACCGGTTGCTTACATGCTAAATTACTTCATACATAGGTATAAGGTATTCTCTCTAAATCTACACAGCTTTTCCGTAAATCTGCAACACCGTTCCCGTTTATAACATCAAATAAACTGAGGTGCATATAATTACAAAGCACCTAGTCAACATTATTTAGTTTCACAGCTTTACATTAGTGAAGACCTCCTTGGTAACGCAATTTGCTATAATCTGTGACTTCTCCACATGACAGCGAAATGACGTTGATTCGGGTTTGGGCAGGAAAGGAAATAGTGTCATTCTGATGAGCGATATCCATGACGTATTTCAATTTCCCATTTCGTCGTGGGTATGATAAAAGTATCTTGAGTTCCCAAGTGAAACTATATTTTTTCATACTATACTTACTAATATTATAAAGCTGAAGAGTTTGTTTGTTTGAACGCGCTAATCTCGGGAACTACTCGTCCGATTTGAAAAATTATTTCGGTGTTAGATAGCCCATTTATCGAGGAAAACTATAGGCTATATATCATCTCGCTAAGACTAACGAGAGCTGAGCACTGCGGGTAAAACCGCGGAGCACAGCTAGTTATCGAAAAAATTCCGGACCTATAATTTTAATGTTAGGAATAAGGTCGTTATCGTAAGATTGCCATGTTTACAGAAGCGATTTAAGTAGGGTTGGAGATTTCCCTAATGAATGAACCTATTAGGGGACAAAGTTTGTTTTGTCTGTATGTACCTACATCAATATGGGTTTTCTCGTATGTCTATTAGAGTGTTCCCTCACGTATTAGGATTATAGTAGGTAGGTACCTATATCATAGGTTATTGTCATATTTTTGAGCTATTATTTAGTAGTTATCTCAACGTCTTTTTCATAGTTTTACAATGTTTTTCTGAAAAGGTCCACTTACTCTTGAATAAAGAATAAATTCACTAAAAAAATAGTAGTTAATAATTATGGTATACGATTTTGTTTTTATGAGTTTAGTAGGACATAAATAATCCGTCGTTTTACAGATTTCTCGTCATATACCTAGATCTAGTATCTATATGTATATATTCTGTGATTATGAATGTACCTAGGGATACATTTTTTTAGTCTAAGTAATTGCATTTTAGTTCTATAGACTAGTCACTGGTGCACTACGCAATTGTTTGAAAAATCTCGAAAAGAATAAAGCGCATTAAAGAGAATGAGAGATCCTTTCAAAGAAACTGGAGTGTACTTAAGCCGTTGAAACTTAAAAGATGAAGCTGAGACGATTGTCTTGGCTTTTTCAACTTTTAATACATTTTTAAATATGCCTTTAATATAAATATCTAAGAACTAGCTGTGCCCCGTGGTTTTATACCCGCATTGCTGGCCTTAGCGTGATGAGTATTCAAATTCAAATTCAAATCATTTATTTGTATAATAATATAGCTTAATCGGAATTTATACATTTTTGCATGATTCCAATTAGCATAATAATGGATCTGTGAGAATAGCCTAACCTCCTATTTCCAGATACAAAAATCATACCACAAAGAGCTCAGTTAACATGTGGAAATAAGACAAACAAACGAACCCATTTCCATTCATAATACCTATTAGGGCGTGATTGTAAAATCTTTTCAACCTTACAAAATGATAGTACATAGTAAACTGGATTAAAACCATACTAGTCAATTTGTCACGAACCATAGAAAATTAGTCCACAATTTCCGAGCTAATACAAACAGATTTTCCCTAGTTTGAAATTCGTGTCATGTAGTTCCTGTGTACGCAGCGAAGCGAGGTATTAGCCGAGCGACACAACCTTTGTTGAGGTGTTAATACTATTTTTCAATTCGGTTTACAAGATATTGGGATTTCAATGAATAGAATGTTACACTTTTATCTTCCTACTAATATTATAAATGCGAAAGTTTGTGAGGATGTGTGAGTGTGTTTGTTACTCTTTCACGCAAATACTACTGAACCGATTACAATAAAATTTAGCACACATATAAAGGGTAACTTGGATTAATACATAGGATAGGTTTTTTCCCAGAAATCCCACGGGAACGGGAACTATGCGAGTTTTTCTTAGAAAACGCGGGCGCTACGCTAGTAATTAATAAAATTAACAATATTATTAAATGTATTTTCGTCGTATTTGTTAGTGTCATAAGGGCCATAAGGTTTTTAATATAAATGATAAGACAGAGTTGTGTGAATAATAATAAAATTTAACTTTTACTTAAATAAGTTTCTCAAAGTTGCGCTCATATGCTCATAATAAGTTTATCAAGTCATTGGAGATGCTGGACGGATCACAGTGGGGTTTTGGTCGGTAGGAATCCGACATAACACGCAAGATTTCTCCAGTTAAAAAACTAGGATAACATTTACTACTACTACTAACTAGTAGGTAACATTTACGACTACATTATCTAGTACATTTTTATGTCATCGCAAAGAAGTTGGTGGGGTGGGTGCCTGATTGTAAGCGCTACCGCCGCCCATGTAGAGGTGTAAGGTTGTTTGCAGACCTCTTGACACGAAAATATAATATCATTAGAAAAAATAAAACTTTTGTTTATTGATTGCCGCCGTTATACCAAAGTTTTATCGTCATTTGTACATCGGAAAAGTTTGTGTCAGTGTTTATGCCTCCTATATTTATTAATACAGAATAATAAATATTCAGAGAAGAAGATTTTTGCTGAAACAAGATTTCAGTTGACTCTTAAAAATAGCAATTGTAATAAATAATCCAGAATAATCCATTTAAAAATAAAATTCACTTTTTTCATAACATGTACAGAGTAGCACTCTGTATATGATATGTCTTACATCATATTAAATATGAATGCCTCAAAATGAACGAAATCAGAGGACGTATAAACGCGAAAACTGTACTCATTTAATATTTATTTCGTGTCTTCGTATTTGCAGTGCCGTACTTTGTAAGATTAAGAAGACACAACCGAGAGGGCGATTCGAGGATAGAGTAAAGGAAAACCATTAAGAAAGTAATAATATAAGCTTTATTATTCGCACAACATAATGCAAGGTTACGTTGACTTAAAAATTAGATTGTCAGGATACAGAATATGAAGTACATATTTTTTCGTAAATGAACTCAAAAATTAAAAACTAGTCTTTTAACAGTTCTTTTGATTTACCAATAATAAAAGGTATCAGTGAAATAATTATGAATTTACTTCAAAATTAATTCTCATACTAGTTACTACTTTTTTCATAGTAAACGTGTTTCATAGTAACATGTATACAGAGTGTTCTCTCTTATGTTTTTCTTGTGCATTTAGTAGAATGGATAGATGTTTTATGAATGAACATGAACCAAATAAAACTGCACTAGTAAGTGACCACTGATCATCACCGTGATATAATTCAGTACGCGCAAAAGCCTTAATTACGACTCTATCAATTACTAGCAAAGCCTCAGCTACGCCTGTGTCACAACTCACATTACCTATACCTCAAGCACTCAGGGATCATACATATCCAACAGATAAAAATTTTGAAGTGAAACTTTAGGCGCGTTGAGAGTAAAATTTCAAGGTCGCGTCATGACAATACCGTCAAATCATGGAAGGCGATGATTTTGCTATCTTTGAATCTTGTACAAGAAGTTTCACTTCTGACACGTGTGCTCAGCATACACGTTTTTTTTTCTTAATCATCTCATGTTACGAAATCGGTTCAGTAGCTCCTGATATTAGCGCGTTCAAACAAACTCTTCAACTATTATGAGTATAGAGATTCGATGTCATATTAAAGTATTTAAAAAAAGCGTAACCAAATGATAATTTAAATTCCCTCCCTGTCGTCACATGATTTATTTTGACGCCATTTTTCAACATTACAGTCGGCGCACACTCGACATTGAGTGACGTAGTCGGTTATCATTTTTCATACTTTTACAATAATATTTTGACCTTTTTCATATAAAATGTCGCATTGTGTAGGATTAGCTTGAACTCTTTTGATGTAGTGTTTAACTGAATGAATTTACTAGTGTATCATTTATTTTTTGGTACAGTTGCTTACTTTTGTGTTTATTTTTCTACCAGAACTTGAGAATTGTATTAGAATAAGAAACTAAGTGTATTTCACTGTTCAAGTAAACATTAGTAGTCAATATATTGCCTTATTTCTGTTAATAGCAATAAAAACATGCAAAAGCATTGAAAAATCGGCCCTAAAAGTATCAATCTCTATATTATTATGTAGAGTTTTCTACTATGTTATAAAACAATCTGTCCAACAATCTGTCTGTCCGTCCCTTTGCGTCTATTAAACTACTTGATTCGTTTTCTTTAAATAATAGAGTAGTTCTCTAGCAAGGTTTTATATATTTCGTCATTTGATATTAAGTATAAAGTCTAAATTTATGCAATATGAAAAGTGAGCAAAGTCGTAAGGGTAAATAAATAAAAACCATATTTAAATATAAAGTTTATTCATTTTTCACATACTACATGTTATATTGACTCGGCCCTTTTATATTTTGAGTGTCATATTGGGGATAGTGTTGGTCCCAAGATCCTCCTCCTTGCTGATAAACTCCATTTTGAAGGAATCTACATGAAAAACTGCGGCACTGGAAGAAATGTTAGAGTTTGTTTGTTTGTTTGAACGTGCTAATCTCAGGAACTACTGGTCCGATTTAAAAAATTATTTCGGTGTTAGATAGCCCATTTATCGAGGAAGGCTATAAGGCTATATATGTCATATCATCTCGCTAAGACCAACACGAGCGGAGCACTGTGTTTAGTTTTTTTTTCTATTTTATTACTTCTACTCTAAAGAATAAAATAAAACTTACACCAGCTTCACAATTTTCCCCTCTGCACTGTAAAAGTAAATATAAATATTGATTGATTTATTTAAATTACAAAGTTTCCTAAGGAAAAGCTAATAAGTATTAACAGAAACACGCCTATAATGAGTCTGAAAACTTAAATCCTATTTGTTATAGTTTATAGGTACACCTAATTTAACTGAAACTTTCTGTGTTAACAGAGAAAGCTATTTGTTAAATAGATTGACTTCGTTAAACTAGACTTATTTAACGAGGTAGGTAATAAATGAATAATGTTTGAAATTTAGTTAACTAGCATCGTACCCTGGCTTCGATCCAGGAGATTTTATCTAGATAAATCTATAATAAATTATAAAGCTGAAGAGTTTGTTTGAACGCCCTAATCTCAGGAACTACTTGTCCGATTTGAAAATTCTTTCGGTGTTAGATAGCCCATTTATCAAGGAAGGCTATAGGCTATATACCATTACGCTAAGACGAACAGGAGCGGAGCAATGCGGGTAAAACCGCAAGACAAGAATTTTCTTGTGCTTATTATTAATTATTATCGTGTTCCAGTTTCGATAAAAATTTAAAATGAAATCAATTTGAATGATTTCACTTTGAATTTTTGAATTATGAGACATTTTAGGTTTGGTAAATTATTATTTAAAAATTGTATTTAAAATGCAGCAAATAAAGAAAATGGGACTACTTACTCTAGCTTCACACGACATTCCCTCACACTGTAATTATTAATAATTTAATTAATATTCTCTTATATTTTTTGATTAATTATTATAAAAGTACTAGTAAATATACATAAATATACATACCCTTGCGCTACAACCTTGACCGATACACTGTAATTCATTAAAATATTTTATAATATAAATTACTGAAGCGTTTATTTTCTTTTATATAATAATTTAACTCGAAAACTGCTTGACTGATTTTAAAATTCTTCTAATATTTGATAGCTTCATATTTACCGGGAAAAACATAGCTATAATTTTATGGTGTTTATCTGCTCTACAAATTTCAAAGTGCTAGTTAATTTTAGCACTAAAATAATAGTGTAGGTAATATAAAATAGTAGGGAAAAACATCTTTAATACCTTTTTTGTTCCTTCATGAATCACGCTATGTTTTGATAATAAAAGTTACATTTCTTTTTACAAATGTATACTATATTATAAGTATTCAATTGTATTTTTCTCAATGTTATAAACTAGAACTTACCATTGCTAAGCAACCAGGTCCTTTACACTAAGTAAATAAGAAAAAGATTTTTATTTTATCGTTAAAGTCCTTACTCTTGATATACTTACTTGGAAATAAGAATTAATATAATTCTAAGAGATTTCCAAAATAATGAAAGAATGGAAAAACATTTATCGCTATAATAAGATTCTTAGATAATAAGATCTGTCTACAATATTGTGTAGGTATATGTTACAGTTAAGCTTAAGTGTATAAGTAGATTTATGATATTAGTATGATGTAAAAAATTCTCGTGTCACAGTGTTTGTGCCAAAATTCTCCAAAACTGTTTGATCGATTTTTATGAGTTTTTGTATGCATGCGGTAGTACCAGAATAGGTCGATAACTAGGTATACTTATATTCCTTAATGTTAGTCGCAAATACTTAAAATTTAAATTAAATTTAATACTTACAAACGTGCTGCATGATCCACCAACGCACTGGATAAATTTAATAAGACGCTTTTACTAAAAATTCACATGAAAATACTTAAATACCTATGTATATTTTAAGGCATTTATGTAACGACTGAAGACATATTTTAATTTAAACTATTTAAACTTAGAGTATTTAAACTTACTCCCGCTGCACACGTATCTCCTTTGCACTAAAAGCAACAATGTATTTTACTAATTATCAAGTCAAAGTTCACATATTATGTTATACTAGCTGTGCCCTGCGGTTTTACCCGCATTGCTCCGCTTCTGTTGGTATTAGCGTGATGATATAGGTATAGCCTATAGCCTTTCTCGATAAATGGGCTATCTAACACTGAAATAACTTTTCAAATCGGACCAGTAGTTCCTGAGATTAGCGCGTTCAAACAAACAAACAAACTGTTCAGCTTTATAATATTAGTATAGATTATTTTATATTAAAAATAATCACTAAGATAATAATATGTTGAGTTAACTAGGCCATTGATAATCATATTTTAATTTTTTCTGTATAAATAATGTAATACTTAATTTCATGACTTACCATAGATTCACAGCCAAGTCGGTTACACTGAAAATTAAAAAAAAATGAATGTTTAAGCGTTATGTTTTTGCTGTTAAAACATATAAAATGACACATAAAAGAAATAAAATATAATTACCCTTGCCTGGCATCCATCGTCGCTACACTGAAAACATAAGTATTCAAATTTTATAAATGAAAAACTGACTGAATGATGATCAAACTAAATCTTAGTTAAGAACCTCCGCAACGGCTTGACCGATTCTCATGAAATTTTGTGTGCATATCGAGTAGGTCTTAGAATAGGTCTTAATTGATAAGAGTAAGCTTATGTATTATATATACATACTAGCGGTTCGCCCCGGCTTCGCCGGTGGTACCTACATGTTTACGTTTTTTTTCATAAAAACTATCCTATCTCTCAAGTTGGATCGAACTGCACATGGTGTGTGAATTTTATTATAATCGGTTAAGTGGTTTAGGAGTCCATTGAGGACAAACATTGTGACATGAGATTTATATATATTAAGATTATATAAATAACATGCGTGTGTGTGTGTTTCACGTAAAAATGGGTACAAAGTTTGCTTCACATAATAATTATTGATTAATTATTATTAATATAGATTTAAAATAGTGATGAGGGTTGTAATTCTTAAATAAATTTACCGTGTCCTCAACTTGTCTGCCGCCAGCAGCCGTTTCGAAGGCAAGCCAGTCTCCTTTATCTATATTGTTTAAATCTATGTTTTTCGCAACAGTTCGTAATGCAGACGCATCCGTTGTTAATATGGGTAACGGTGTTGTTGTTGTCTGAAAGAAAGAATAAAATATCCATGAAAAATAATATTATGGAGTCTTTAATAGTAATTTTAGAGAAATAGCGAACGATTTTTTCAAGCGTCTGTTAGTAATTAAATTTCCCGTATTTTTAAATTAAATATTATTATAAATTTATTAATAACTAGCTTTCCGTGACTTTACCTGCTTCATCTAAAACCACATCACTGCATAGTATTAAACAAAGTTGCTTTCTCTTGCTCTATGTATGCTAAAATCTTTAAAAATACCCAACGGATTTTGATGCGGTTTTTTAATAGATTTAGTGGTTTTCGAGGAAGGAAGTATTTAATTTATTAGGTTTTAGACAAAGCGGGTGAAGCTGGCGGAAAGCTAGTATAATATAATAAAGCCCACCCCTTAAATCACTCTATCTTTAAAAAAAAACGCATCAAAATCCATTGCGTAATTTTAAAGATATAAGCGTACATATAGACAGACAGCGGGAAGCGACTTTGTTGAATACTAGGTATGCAGTATGCAGTGAAGAAAGTAAAAGATATAAGTAGTACATATTAGTTTACAAAATAACTAACTCGAATTCCCAAACGCTCCATGCTGTAGTCGATAACAGGCACGTAAATTGTTCCCTGAAAGAATTAAATTATATTTATATTTCAATAACATTAAATCAAATCTATTGAAAAGTGTAAAATTGGTTTTATTTTGCAAAAGCTCATAAAGTTATGCGTTGATTTAGCACGATATATTCGTCTAAGTTTGACATAGTTTAGCTTTAACACGTTAGCTGCGAAACAGGGCTTGAAACACCCTGTCCGTGTCTCGTCGTTATAGCGGTAGGAAAAAACTTAAACTTCTCTGTCGTGCGGCCGAGGCATAACTTCCATCTGGTTCAGTGTAGGAAAGTGATATCTATATATCTGAGATGTGCTATTGATTCCTAGTTCAATGGTATACCGACCTTAATACCGGGTTTCTTAGACCTCGTGCCGCACTGAACAAATAAAAATTCTAACACAGTGCGGAACGAGGTTGCGAACACCTCGTACCACCGCGCACCTCGTACCGCACCCTAAGCTAGCTTCACGCAGTTAGTGTTGTGCAACGCATTCGAGACTATTTGTGGAACAACTTATTGAAGCTTTTACAAAGAAGGACTTGAATGTGGATACAGGTAATTTTCAAACATCCTAACTACTCGTTATAATAAATATCGTTAATAGAAACGTGAATGTGACATGTTGAGTAACTTTCTTCAAATAGGTTGATAATCATGATTACTATTAGTGTGTTTGTTCATTGAATCAACTAGCGGCAAATCCAAAACACCCGGCAATCGGTGTATGGCTCATCAAAATTTAACTCTTGCCCAAGTCAACAAGCCAACAAACAAGGCACATCATCTCTTAAAGGGATCAAAGAAGAGTAGATGTGTAGGATGTTACGAAAAACTCCGCACCTTCTTAACAAGTCGTGAGGCCGAAAAAGGTAAAGAAAATTCTCACAGAATGCACAGGTTGCAAACAATATTATTGTTTGGCCTGTTTTAATGAAAAACATCCATAAGTTTGATAAATAAATACAATTAAATAAAATCGATATTTCTTTTCCCATCACTAAATTATATGAAAAACTGCTATTGTTCAGTGCGGTATGGGGTACATCAGACCCCACATTTTATTTTACCCCTAGAATCTAAACTAACTAATCTAACCACGGGCAGCGGTAGATTTAGGTTATTTATTTAACACATGAACTCATTGTTAATAATAATCACGACAAAAGCCGCACACTTTGTCTTATTTGGCGCCAAAAAAAGGATTTTGGTCTCCTACGGGCGGTGGGGTTTAATATGCCTCGTGCCGCCACAATCTCTGGTATAGGACAAGGTTTAAAACGTCCCGTAACGCAGTAATGGAAAGAACAGATATATCTGTGCCGCAGTGAACGTGTTAAACATAGTTTTTCCTAACGGTGCATTTAGACCAAACGAACATAGAGCTAGAGCTATAGCAAGAGCATTCTTTCGTGATCTTTTAGTGTAAACGAAAACTCGTATTCAGTGTTGTTCAGTATTAGAACATCGCATAGAATCTTTTCGAACCCACTAAGAACAACGAAATAATACGCCTGTTTACATTAAAATAATTTACATAGTGGGGTTTAGAATGAGCATTCGCTCGTTTGATCTAAATGCACCGTAATATAATTTTCATACATGTAAAAATAATGTGCCACTGCCACAGTGAAACAACGAAGAACTACACAAAAAATAATAATTTATAGTATAGAATAGAATATGCTACTGAAACTAATAATTTATAAAAAATAAATTCGATAAACGAGAGCTTTTTGAAACAACGACTTCTATTTTAAACAAGCTGCGTGGCTCTACTCCTGTTAGTCTTAGCCTGATGATATAATATAGCCTTCCTCGATAAATGGGCTATCTAACACTGAAATTCAAATCGGACCGGTAGTTCCTGAGATTAGCGCGTTCAAGCAAACAAACTCTTCAGCTTTATAGTATTAGTATAGATTTAAATGAAAAATGCAAAAACCTTAATAGTTTTCTGTGATAATCAATATTATTAAGTCTAATTTAACTTACATTAATTATATATTGACGATTTTTCCCCGTTCTTGGATCCTGTCAATGAAAATTGGTGTAGAGTAGAGTTAGATTAGATTTTATCGTTTTTCGTTTGTTACAATTCTTCATAATACTCTATTATTTTTCATAAGTATATTTAGTTTATAGTTATACTAGCTTTTCGCCCGCGGCTTCGCCCGCGTTTTCAAAGAAAAACCCGCATAGTTCCCGTTCCCGTGGGATTTCCTATGTGTTAATCCAAGTTAACCTCTTTATGTGTGCTTAATTTCATTGTAATCGGTTCAGTAGTATTTGCGTGAAAGAGTAACAAACACACACATCCTCACAAACTTTCGCATTTATTAATATTACATAGTAGGATTTAATATTAATTTTTCATAAGTATATTTAGTTTATAGGTATTATTTATATTTGGTAGAGTACGTAAATAATAGCGATATTATTAACAAGAGAAACTGTTTGTATTAATTTTATAATGTTTGATATTTTGTTTTAATAGAAAAACTTGAAAATGTTATCATTGACTTTTTACATTGGAGTCGATTTTTCAATGTTAACTTTTTTATATTAATTTAACCAATGAATTAATGGTTAAAAAGCAATATTTATTAGAATGAAATATAATCACATACCGTTACTTTGGCTAGACCATCACTCGTTTCTTTCTAAAATATAGAAAATTAATGTTTTTATGCTCTATGCGATTCTCTCTGAGTATTCTTTTAGTAAATCTAATTTAGTTTGTATTGTAATATTTACCGCGTTAATCGGCACCCAAATTATTGGAGCTCCAAAATCATCCTGAAAATTTATATAAGGAAAAGAACAAAACTTAAAACCTTGCTAAATTAGTAATGTGAAAAGAAAAAAATATTGAGTAGATACACTACATTGCTACCTTGATTGCTACTATAATAATTGAAAATAAATAAACAAAGTTGCCATTTTCTATCCACGATCTATTTTTGAAAAATTTGGTTAATAAACAAACGTAGGTTTGTTAAAGTAAATTTATTTATAATCTGTGTTATTCTAAATTGCGTGCCTTCCATTGCGGTGTATAATCTATGGTCTCTCTCTGCTCTGTGACATTATAGCACTGACCTCTATAACTATACGCTGGACAGGCTATTGCTGTCATTTTTTTGTGCCTATTTGAAAATCGCCATTTTGGCGCTGACGGCAGCAGTGAGGCCAGGTGAGGGGGAATGGAACTAATACTTGTGATGTAAAACAAATGGTTTGTTATCGATAAAAACTTTTCTGATATCGACTACAATGATAGAAATATTACCGACACTATTTTTGATTCAGACTCAGATTATCCAGAAGTTAAACCTGTGTAAACAAAACGAAGCGACGAAATTTGTAATCTTATTAGTTCTCAGAACTTTCACCGGGGGCGCTTTGAATCGGCACAGCAAATAGCTGTCATTTTGTATGGGATAGCCAGTCCAGCGTATAGTTATAGAGGTCAGTGCATTATAGCGACTGTATGTGTTCCCGGTATTTTTACTTAGAAATAAAGTTAATTTTGAAGTAATCAGTGTTTGTGACTCATTAACCCCATCAGGTTATGGGCCCAGATAGCTCAGAAACAAAGAAAGTGCGAAATCTCGTTGTAAAATCAGTGATTAAAACATTATATGTGAACTTAACCTCAAACCGGCAACGTGACTTTTGTTAATACAAACTTTTGTGTTGAAAGTGAATAAATTCAAACAAAATGGCAACAAATAACCAATCGGCATTAATTGAAAAGCTATCCGGTCGGGAAAACTATGCAACTTGGCGGTTTGCAATGCAAACATATCTACAACATGAGGAGTTGTGGAACTGCATAGAATCTAACATGGAATCAGATCCAAAACGAGATACTAAGGCGAGAACAAAGATAATCCTCTCAGTTGATCCCACGAACTATGTGCATATCCAAGAGGCTCGCACCGCCAAAGAAGTTTGGGATAAATTGTCCTCAACATTTGATGACTCTGGGCTGACACGCAGAGTTGGGCTACTGCGTGATTTATGTAATACGTCACTAACTGAATGTCAAAATGTAGAAGAGTACGTAAGCAGAATAATGAACACAGCTCATAAACTCAGAAACATTGGTTTCAAAGTGGACGACGAGTGGCTAGGTAATATGTTGCTCTCAGGTCTGCCCGAAAGCTATAAACCAATGATAATGGCCATTGAAAGCTCAGGCATAACTATTACTTCAGATTCTGTAAAGGCAAAATTATTACAGGATGTCAGACCATATGAAAATGAGTCAAATGCATTCGCAGTTAACAAAAAATTTCAGAAAAATTTCAAGAGGCATTCTAAAGGACCTAGGTGCTACACCTGTAATAAATATGGACACAAAAGCCCAGAATGCAAATTGAAAAATAAAGAAGTATCACAAAATTCCAGTAGTTCATCATATGCTGCTGTATTTATTGCGACAACTGCACAGTGTGATGCCTGGTATGTGGACTCAGGCGCATCCTCACATATGGTCAAAGACAAGAGTTTGCTTCAGAATGAGACTACTTCCGTTATAAAGAATATAAGAGTAGCAGATAACAAAGTATTATCAGTGCAATGCTCAGGGCAAGTGAGCTTAAATACTTACAATGAAAAAGGACAAGAAAATAAGGTACTGTTTACAAATGTATTACATGTTCCTGAATTAGCTACAAACTTACTATCTGTAAGTCAGATTATTCGCTGTGGAGGCCAAGTAAGATTTGACAAAACTGGCTGTGTTATTATGAACAATGAAAATCAGATAGTAGCAACAGCTAGTATTATCAACAACATGTACCGGCTGAACATGCCTGGAGGAGGCTATGCATGCATGTCTGATGTTGAAGAAAATGATGCATATTTGTGGCATCAACGTATGGGTCACCTGAATTTCAGTGACTTAGATAAATTATTGGAAAATACTGAAGGTATGAAAGTACTAAAGAAAAGTGTAAACAATTTAACATGCATAACATGCATAGAAGGAAAACAAGCGAGACTGTCTTTCAAAAATAAAGGAACAAGGGCTACAAAACTCCTTGAACTTGTGCATTCCGATGTATGTGGGCCCATGGAGACAGAATCTCTCGGTGGAGCTAAGTACTTTCTCACTTTTATCGACGATTTTTCAAAAAATGTATTTGTTTATTTCATAAAGCACAAATCAGAGGTGCTTGATAAATTTAAAGAATTCAAACATTATGTAGAGAAACAATTGGAATGTAAAATCAAATGTCTACGCACTGATAATGGCCTTGAATATATTAATAAGAATATTTCTGATCTTTTAAAAAGTAATGGAATCATACATCAAACTACTGTGCCCTATACACCACAGCAAAATGGTGTCGCTGAAAGACTTAATAGAACATTAGTAGAAAAAGGCAAGTGTATGTTACTCAATGCAAAATTATCTAAAAGATACTGAGCGGAAGCTATCCATACGGCTGCTTATCTACTAAATAGAATACCAACTAAGTCATTAGATTATAAAACTCCTCAAGAAATATGGACGGGAAATAAACCAAGTGTTAGTCACCTACGTGTATTTGGATGTGAAGCGATGGTACACCTACCAAAAGAGAAAAGAAAGAAATGGGATCCAAAAGCACAGAAAGCAATATTTACTGGTTATTGTACTAATACCAAGGGTTACAGGTTTGTCATTTTTTTTTTTTTTTTTTTTTTTTCA